>SCLH01004794.1:12624-28221 GCA_004367855.1 Oikopleura vanhoeffeni
TTATTTTGAGTATATAGGTTCTATAGGCAAGTCGTATCTTTTGAACTGAAAAAGCTAGAGGTCTGATTTTATGATTTTTGAACTCAACGTGGCTTTTTTAGTCATAAAACACAAAAAATCGTAAAAATTACCAAAAATTTTCGGAAAAAATATTAAAATTTTTTCTGAGTGTCGAAAATAAAAAAATGTTTTCTGCTCTAGCGCTCGAACGGTTAAATATTTGGTCATAGTTTATAATACCGTTTTTAGAAACATTCAACTTACGAATCGCTTTGTCTTAAAAAAAAACTGATTGGACGAAATGGATGTCAAATATAAATTTTCAAATCGTACTCTTTGGAGTTAAAAAATGAAATCGTTACATCAGGCACAACAATTTTGTTGACGATTATTACAAAAAACTATAGTGCACGGAAAAATAGTTTTCCATGTAGCATGAAAAAAAATACAACTTTCCGTGGTCAAAATTGCAAAAAACAGTCATTTTCGCCAGCTTTGATACCTTTTTAGTGAGAAAATCACAAAAAATCGGCAACAGTTTTTTCGGCCTTTGAATTTTGCAGATAATGTCAAATTTTGAAACATTTCCTGAATAGAACGAAAAAAAANTTAAGGATAATCCACTCATTTTCTAATAAATAAAACTTTAAAAAATATTGAAAATAGTTGAGTTTAAAAATCGATATCGTAGTGAGAGGCAAAAAGTGACCGGGCGATTTTAGCGTCTCACTTTGATATTGATTGAGCGCCCACGCACACTGGTCCAATTTAATCAGCGGGCGTTTTTGGCGTCTCAAACTATTTGAATCATATAGTATTAATAGATATTTTTTATGACGAGCAATGATATTTTTGTGATAGGTCATCCCTATTCAAGACAATTTTTGCATCCAACAGCCAATAAAAAACTCTAAGACCATTTTTTTCTTTTTTTGCTGGATGTCCGGTTATACCATAATTGACCGGTACAACTTAAAAAAGACGATTTTGAGAACACCACAAATCCTTCGAAGCCATTTTTTTAGCCAGTTGATTAAACTTTTTGTCAGAATTTTTTTGGCTCAATTTAAGGCTCAACACGTATCCCTGATCTAAATAATATTGGTGAGAAAATAAAATTTCTCAAAAAAGTATACAATATACAGGGTGTAAGATTTTTCCCTTCTTTCTTCCAAATTGCATAAATTGCTATCCGCTAATGAGAACGATTAATTTTGGCAAAAACCTAAGTCTTTCTCAGATCAACAATCAAACGGCGGAATTCAAATTATGCCAATTTGGAAAAGAAAGGAAAAACCTACACCCGTTTATGTGTTATTTAATTTTGACAGGTTTGGAAAAAACCATTTCAAACTCTAGAGAAAATCTCAAATTTGGTACGTCTTAGCAAAATAACATCGCCACCATGTTTGCATATCATTTTTTACTTTCATATATACAAGATTGACTTTATATGCCATAGAACAGTTTAATTTCAATCGATTTTTGATACCACTTCTCACTTTTTTTCTAGAGGCGCTCAAAAAATATAATTACGCAAAAAATGGTAAAAATGCGAAAAATTTGGGTTGTAATCAAATCGTCAATATTTATTGATTCCGGACGAATAAATTATAGTTGCTCGCAAATACGGAATCTGCAAACATTATCAACCTCAATAATCGCAAAATAAATAATTTTTTGTATTCCAGGTCAGGCAAAAAGCCTATTGTGACACCGCGAGCATTAACTAATGAGCTTTTTTTCACACACCCTGATGCGCAAAACAATCAAACCCTTAACTAAATGACTTCTAGTTATTTTAGAAAAATTAAAGTTATATCATCAGAATCCGATGACCGGATTGGAAATTTTTTGGATTTGAGTATTCGGTCCCAAAACTTGAAATTAAGGGGGTTGTGTGAGTGATTTTAGACATTTTGGAGGCTTGGTACGGCTTAATTGATGACGGTAGAACATTTCTCATCAAAACATATGCCATTAAGAGATAAAAAACAAAATTATTTCGAGATGTTTCATGCCGTCGAGTACCCGCTTAAACTTTTACAGGTCAATTTCCGGTATAACCGGACATCTGGTAAAAATTAAAAAAATTTGGTCTTTTATCGGAGTTTTTATTGGCTGTTGGATTCTATAGTCCGTCTGCAAATATTTTGTTCCGTTCACAAATGACAACGACAAAACTGTTTGGGTATTTTAAAACAAAAGTTATTACAAAAGTGAAATAATCGATTCAAAATGATAGTTTGAGAATGTTTTGTGTTATCACGCCAACCCAATCCTTTATTGTGAAACATTTTATTTTCATACTCCAGTTTCAACTTTGACCATGTCATTTAATTCATTTCAATTAATTCCATATACATATTTTTGCCTTTTTAAAGTTCAGTTTTTTGTTAATAAATTCTTACAAAAATTTCATTATTTTGTANGATGATTTTAGGTATGCTGGAGCCACAATTGTGGCTCTGTGCTCACAAGGGTTAAATACCCAAAATTTCAGGCTTTTTCTGAGGAAGTCACTTTTTACAAAATTTAATTCTTTATCTTTTCTCTTATTTATTTTTCTTCTGACGTCTCTCATTTCCTCACGAACATCTGAAAACAGGACGCCACTGGTTTTTAAATGCGGTTCGGGATGAAAAACTATTTGAGTAAGCATATCCCTTTATCACACGTTTGTTAATATCCCNGCCCTTGTCAATTATCGCTGGAGTTGGAGAAGGAATTATTTGAGTATGGAACTTGGACTTAAACGTAACTTGATCAAAACCAATTTGTTATCTCTGGAATTGAACGGAAAATTTGTTCCAATTTTTTTACAAAGTTTTGTCACTGAGGAATTTCATTCTAGATTTCGAAAAGTGTGGCGATTTACCAATAATATTATATGTGGCGATTTGATACTGTGGCGATCTACTAAGTGTGGCGTTATAATACAATTTTTTTCCTCAACTGTGGCGTTTTACTAAAACTCAAAGTGTGGCGATCTACTATTGTGGCGTTTTAATACATATCCTGGGGTAGTCTGACACTACCAGTGTCAGGTGAAAGATTAATCTCATGAATTTTTTCTGTTAACAGCGCTCAAAAAAGCACCCTGAAAGGATCTGGTGCCTTGGCTGAACTGTTTTTATTGTGCTTCCAAGGGTTAAATGAAATAAAAATTGTCGTCAAAAACGTTCCAACATCATCAGATTTGACACCCGACAAATCTTTTGAAGTGAAAAGAAAAAAGTCTGTCTATTACCGTTGTCAACCGGTAAGACTTTGAATTTTAAAAAGAAATTTTTGACCGTCATTTCCGGCGGAAGTGAAAATTATGGCAACTAAATTCGGACCTGAGTTGACGCCAATTGACCAAAATATTGTAATGCTGGTAAAATCATGTCTTTCGGGTATCTATATCGAGCCTAAAAAAGAGTTCAAAACAGCGTTTTTGGCAAATTTTGCGTAGAAAGACAAGCATCTGTCTTTATAAAACCTACATAAAATCATCCTATATAATTAAACCTTTATCATACCCGAGGTCGGGCATCTAACTGAACAGAAATATTTTCCGCGCAAAGCTGGGCTGTGAATGAGCATTATGTCTATGAGTCAAAGACTATGACAGTAAACTGTTAATAATAACAATCTACTTTCATGACATTTATAATGTCGATCACACTAGATTTTTTTAATGAATAATATACTCTCATGACAATTGCGTCATTATATTCTATAATTGTATCATGTACAAACCCGAGGTGATTCCAGTGTATCAATTAGTAGAGTGTTATTTAATAAACTAATGTGTACGTCGGAATAGCCTAGTTTGTCCATTATACAATGTTTAATAGTCAAATTGAATTAAATGTGAAAAAATTTTGTACATAAAAATTAATGTCGAAACCTCAAATTGAAAAGATGAAATCTTATTTTGTCTCTGGTTTTGACAAAACTTAACCCCAAAAACATTTTGTAAATTTTTTTACCATTTTGCGATAATAAGCTAAATCTAAAGACATTAACAGTATTTTCGCCAAATTCTGGCAAATTTTTTAAAAAGACAAGTCAACTCCAAAACATAGCTCAAAATCAAGTCAAGCTGGCTCAAAAAACTCCCCAATATCAAGCCGTTTTAAAAATATTTATAGAGGCTCGATCTGAGCTTCATCAAGCTAACGTAAGCTCAATCAAGCCCACGGAACCGACTCCGGCCAAGGTTTCACTGAGACTTAACTGACACAATAATCAGAATGCCAACAAATTTCATTACTTACTAATTTTTAAATATCGGAATATTCATTCGATGTTCTAGATAATAGAATCATTTGATCCCATTTGAACTTCTCTATAGTTTCAATAAGCAAGATAAAGCGTATGCGAGCTCTGAAAGCAACTATATCGGAGTAAGGGGGTGGTGATAATGGTATTTGGGATTTGCAAGGCTTCGTACGGCTGAACCGATGAGACATTTTTGAGGAGCACAAATGAAAAATCTATCCTTAGTCTCGAGATTCCATTTGACAGTTTAGGCCACTTCAACCTACCATTTCGTTGACCGCGGTTTAACACGCGTTTCTCAGCTTTTTTCAACGAAACAAGGATCCTAGGGCTTACATCAGAAATTTTTGGTACTTTGTGGAAGACTGGTAAAATCTTTGAATTTAAGCGAATCGGTTTTATTTTTTCCGATTTTGCCATCAGGGGCCATGAATCGGGTCGAAGGTGACGAAAAATGATCTTTTTAGACGTTTTGCTAAAAGGCTTTTTCTGTACAAAGCCTAGAAATGCCATTTTTGGAATATAAGGCCCTCAAGGTGTCCTGAATATTGAATCGGTTGTGTTTTTATTTCGAATTCCGGCCTCGAAATTCATAATTTTGAAAATGAAAGTACTAATCACACAATAAAAATGCAACAAAATCTGTATGCTGATCTGTATAATGTATAGTTTAGAAGATTCCTTGGTAAGTTGCAACCTGACAGTCTTATATTTTTTCTTCAAAAACCTGTGCAGCTTATGGCATAAAGCATAAGTCTGAAACCAATTTGTTAGACTGTACTTAGTGAACAAATCTTTTCAATAAAGTTTTAAAATTATCGAAAAAAAGATTCCTTGGGTACGATTTGCTTGAAATGATATGCGCAACAATGGTCTTAGTTTTAACATAAACATATCACGATATTTATTAAAAACTCTTAATTTTTTTTACAGTACGTATTGTTTTTTCTTGTGAAAATTGAAGCAAGATCGACAAGAATCCTTGATTATAGTACGAATAAACTTTACTGGTTCGTCGGTAACAACAATTTCGAGCGCCCTTGATTGTACTCACTTTTTTGAGGGTTGAATCGAAAAATCCAAACAAAGTATTTTTCTCGTCGTTGATTGGCTTCTTAATTCTCCTACCATTACTATTTTTGTTGCTAGTACAATTCGAACTCCATTTGAGTTAAAAACGGGTTATGACAAATAAATATCATTCGGACTGCCCACTTTGAGGGTTGCTCTGATTCGGAGTCAAATTTCCTCATTTAAATTAGGACCGTTCCAAAAGTTTACTCTAGAATTGGAGCTTAAAAACAGCCTTATTTCAGAAAACCTTAAATTTTCGAAGAGTCTCTCACTCAAATATTTTAAAATTAAGGGGGGGTAGCAGGCGATGGGGAGCGACCAAAACGGCCCGTCACTTCCAGGAAGCGAGAACCTGGGCCGCGAGAATTAACCGCGAAAAGTTAAATAAACCGCGCCGTCAATGTGAGAGTGGTATCAAACAGCGGCGCCGAAACTCATTTGTTACCAAATATATAATATTTTTCATATAATTTAAATTTAAAAAAAAATTTATCAACTTTTGAAATTTTATTTTATTGATAATATACAGATTGAAAGATAAACAGAAGTAAAGTTTTAAAATTCAAAATTCCGAGTCGGAATCAATTTTCTGAGGTCAGAAATCACAACTTAAGTTTGCAATCAGTCATGTCAAGTTCCTCCTCAGAATGTGATTACTGGTCGAAAACTATACTAACATATATGTTTGGCTTGTAATTCCAATCACGCACCAAGCCATGAGAGGGTTGGCCATCGGACCCAAACGAGCGTATTTTCGGGCTATCATCTGAATTCTAAACCAGTTCCATTTTCAGCAATAATTGGGAATATTCTCGTTCATGTAATGAAACTTTGATCGACACAAAATGCAGAATGTTCCACTTTTATTTGACGATTAGACGGTCCAGTTCCGGTACATGAAATTCGTATATGATGAAATTATTCATTTTTTTTATAATTAATAATAATCTGAGTCGTCTATTTCAGCCGTTCTTCTACCAGTGGAATTCTATCTAGTAGATATGATAGATCGGCTAGATTTAGGGTAATGGTCACAAAAACTTTACAATCATTTGATCTGCGTAATTTCTTTTGTAAATGAGACATCAGTAAATAGCTGTTTTATTACAACGCACTTTGGCCTCTGTATTGTAAAATGTTTACATTTTTCTTTAAAAATGAAAATTAATGGAGTTTTTTGGCCCACCTTTTGTGACATATACAGTAAATCGGTTTACACGTGTTCCCTCGTCTATGGTTATACGGGCTAAATAATGGAACGACACGATTATTTCCATGAATTTTTTTTATGAGTATACAATTTTTGTCATATATTATGCAATTAAAAATATCGCCGAAATAGTGATAAATTTCACATCAACAGTCGAAATAGTCGGTAATTGTCAAAATGCAAATCTGTTCCACCCCCTCACCGCTCAGCTGAACGTTTTCGGAAAAATAAACGCGGCTGATCACTCAGTTAACAAATATCAAAAAATAATGTTTGTCTCTCATCTGTGATATAGGTCACTAATTAAATGAAAAAATTATTACAAATTAATATTAATTAAGGAAACATATTATTTTTATAAAAAGTTCATAAAATTTGGTACCATTTTCATTGTTCAGAATCTCACTGATTCACAAATCAATAAAATATTTTCAAAATTTAAATATTATTAAAAATATTATTATTTTAGTAACAATTGAGTTTCGCTGCGCTGTTTTGATACCACTCTCACATTAGACGGGCGAGTTTTATTTACTTTTCGCGGCAATTCTCGCGGCCAGGTTCTCGCTTCCTGGGAGGTGACGGGCGTTTTGGTCTCTGCACCGGCAGCGATGTGGCAGATCTGGCGTCAATTTAATTTACGAAATAAATAATAGTTGGATTTATTTTTTTTGCTTTTATCGTTAGCTAAACCAAAAATAAATGTCTATCAGCTCATTAAATCATTTTTACTTCTTAACGAACGATTTGAGTTCAAACTTTTATTTTATAATTCGTAAATTTTTCGAAAAAATTCAAAGAATTATGAAAATTTTAGGCATTGTTCGTCCAAAATTTTTTCTCATTTAATTTTTGAAATCTGTGAATAAAAACAAAAAAATAAGGCCAACTTCAAGTTTTTCATGCACGTTTACATATTTTCTGACTGCTGTTTGAAAAATCATGAAATGTTTATTTGTCATGTTGTCGGACTTTTTCAGAAGTATTAAAAATTTCCGGAAATCAAGTCCAAAAATTTTTATTATTAGTTTTTTGAAATCCTTAAAAAATAAAGCAAATCACATGTGAATTTTAAAGTATATATTTGATTTCCGTATTTCAATCGATGCAAGGTCAAGCAAATATTGTTTCTGAACTACTGATAAAATTTACAACACTTGCTTGTGACACCGGTTTGTGCCATTTGGCACGCAATTTATGAAAATTTATTCTGTCAAAAAATCTAATTGTGTAATAGGCTACTTTACTTTTAAAAGTTCAGAACATTTTTTTTATATTTTTTTTTCTAAAAAGCTGTTTTTCTCTATTTTTCATGGAAAAAAAACTTTCATACTCCAAGTATTAGAGAAATGTTTCATGCTGATAATGATTCTCCCACTATAATAAGGGAGCGAACGAAGAAAACTAACGAGAGAATACAGTATTTGATACAAATTTTTTTGACCTCACGGGGTTGTTGACCCAGAAAAAACGAATCCGGCAGAAAAAAAAAAGTTTTTTGGCCAATCTAGTGGTCAGAAACTGACTTTTTAAAACGCCCATTTTAGAGCACCTAACTTCGAATTCTAGCATACAAAACTCCATTTACTTAATTTTTCAGAATAAGGGCCGGTGCCAGAATAAAATTTGCTACCTTTTGGAATCAAAATTTTCGAAAAAAATTCTGGAAATTTTCTGAAAAAAATTTGGTCATTTCGAAGAGAAGATTCCAATCTAGGACACTAATTTTTTTTCTAAAAAATTTTCTCAGCTCTTTCAGGTTCAAATTTTTGGAGCACATACGGCAAATTTTCGGAGAACAGGAAAAGCTAAATTTAAAATTCCCGACGATCCCACGTCACCAGCCCAAATTAAAACAAAAACCGGTATTTTAACCGGTAAAAAATCGGATTTTTGAAAAAAATTTTATTTTTTATTTCTTCATTTCAAATTCTGCTCAAGATTTTTATTTTCGTTTAGCTTCAAGAGCACCATTCAAAACTTAAAATTTGCCTCGTGCGCTCCCTACTTATAATACATTACACCCGAAAATGTCTGAAGTTTATAAATATCGCGTTTCAAAAAAATCCCACATCGGGTCAAGTTGGAAATGGAGTTTTAATGAAAAGTGGTTTTTGATATTTTTACAGTACTTAGAATGTTAGGAAATTAAAAAATTTAACGTTGCAAGAATGAACACTTTATTGCAGATAAAATAAATTTTTAACATTTTTTTCTTTCATAAATCAACTCGAGTGATTCACTCCGCTGCTCCCTCTTAAAGTGGTTCTTCAAAACAAACATAATTCTAATTTTGAGGAATTTGGAAAATTCAGCGTTTGAAACGAGTTAAATTGTAATCGCAAACTCAATTTCTCGATGAGTTGCTACTCGATTAAAGAATCTCGAGTAATAAATTTGTTCGAAATAATTTTCAAAATTTGTTTTGAATCAGAATTATCAGGGGCGCGCGCTCATTGGTCACTAATTCGATCATAGTAAGCAATATTAAGTAGGCGAGAAATGTGTTATCGAAACAAGCGTCATTTCAATTTCAAATATTTTGATTGGCGAGAATATAATTAAGGATTCTTGTCGATCTTGCTTCAATTTTCGCAAGAAAAACTTACATACTGTAGAATCCGTGCGTTCAAAATCAACATATCATTGTTGTTTCATATCGTTTTAGCAATTTGGTACAAGGATCTTTTTGGTGGCATTTCTATTGTCTGATTATCTTTTATATTTAAAATTATCAATTTCGGGCACTTTTTTCTCGATTTACAGGCACAAAGCCGACATTCAAAAAAAATCAACCGATCCAATATTCGGAACACCTTGAGAGTCTTATATTTTCAAAAATTGGCTTTTCTGGCCTTACTACAGAAAAAAGCCTTTTTGACAAAAAGTCTAAAAAAGGCCATTTTTCGTCACTCGACCCGATTAGTGGCCCCTGGGGCAAAATCAAAAAAGATAGAACGATTCCTAAATTCAAAGCATTTTACCAGTCTTCCACGAATATCATAAATTCCGATGAAAGCCCTAGATCTTTGTTTCGGTTAAATAAAGCTTAAGGACGCTGTGTTTTTACCGCTGGTTAACCAGAATGGTTGGTTGGAGTGGTTACTAAACTGTTCAAATGTTATCTCGAGATTAGGAATGGATTATTAATTTACTCCTTAAAATGATTTATCTAATCGGTTCAGCCGTACAAAAGCGTCTAAATCCCAAAACATCATCTATCACACCCCTTAAGTACAACGTCCCACTTTGTTGTTTCTCGCCACTGAAAGTCAGGCGATAAGGTGCTTTATATCCTGTACCTACAGTTCACCTTAAAATTGAAATGACTCTCTATAGCACGTCGTTCGAATCCAATTAAGTTTGTAATCAGTGAGAGGTCTTAAGTGAGTGTTTGCATATATTCCACTCCAGACTACCTCAGACAATATCAGTGGGATTCGAACACGCGCTATTAAGTCTATTTCATTTGTAAGATGGACTTAGGTATGGGAAGAATGGATATGGTATAACTTATCACAAGGTTATTCCCTGGATAATTTTGAGGCTTGAAACGTCAAATTGTAAAATCAACTGTCTTGTTAAAGGTGAAAACGGCAAAATATTTATTTAAAATTTGAGATTTTTCTTGTTATTATCTATTCCGAGTTACAGTAGATCAAAATCCCTAAGGTAAAAATACAAACCAATTACAGGTAAATACAAGTAAAAATACAACCAAATACAAACCGAGAGTGAGACGGGCCAACAACCAATCAAATCCCTGAATTGAACACGTTGAGAGACAATTGGTTTGTTATTTTTACCCAGGCAATTTTTGATTCTACAGTACTCGGAATAGGATATTTGATTTTCCCCTTTTAAAAAATATTAAAAACCAGTCGAAAAAATTTTAAAAAATTGTCAGCTATCTGTATATGTTCACGCTTCAAATTTTTCTTGAAACAATTCACGAATAATCACAAATTACTAGCGTGAACAAAGCAATTAGAAAAAACGATTTTTCTTCTTTGAGCAGTCTGCCTGAAAATTTCTTATAAAAATATTTGTACTGAAGTGATATTTTCCATGCATACAATTGACCCATTAATTTAAAAAATTTTCAGTGAAACCTTTTCTCCGTTCCAAAACCTTATTTGGAGATATAATTCTGACATGATAACTATTTAAACTTGGCAACCGTCATCAGAAAGGCCCAGCATGGAACTGTTTCTACCTGGAATAACAAGACAGTGAATTCAAATACTTTAAAAACGGTGTTAATAAGTCCTGCAATATCTTTAACATAATTTCTGACGGACATTTTGACGAGATACCAGTATTTTGTTGATTCCGACTGATCCCAGTTACAGCATTTCAAAAATCAAAATTTATTTTGTGAGCTCCACAAACCGTTAAGTTCAATAAATGCTATTACAAGACACGTTTGCCTAAGCAGAAAATAATAATTTGATTTTTCCTAATTTTTCAAATCAAAGAAAAAGCCTAATACGGTGTTCAATAAATAAAAGTTCGAAAAATTTTATAGAAAAATTGAGAAATCTGACGTATCAGACGCAATCGGAAACTTTGAACGTAATTGGCATAAGAAAACCCAACAGAAATTTGAAAAGCGGATTTCCAATTAACTTGAACACTACACAATTTTGTGATAAGTTTTTTTTTCGAAAAATCTGATATCAAGTGCCTTTCCAAAAGAAAAGAAATAAATGCGTAATAAACGAAAACAGGTAATTTAACATGAAAATGTCATTATTTGGTTTTTACTGGTGGATTTCAAATTCAATCTGCTCCGAAAAAAATGATGACTCCGATTTTCAATTTTGGTGTCAAAATGATCCGGGCACACCGGACTAGAAGTAAAATCGAAAAAAAATAATGAATAAATTCGTTACACAAGGGACAAAGTTATAGGCCAAAAGTTGTTTGACCTTTGCTACATGCATGCACTAGGCCCTTTTTCCCGTTTTTATTAATTAGAAGAAATTTTTGCTCTAGATGTTCAAGTTTTATGTTGTAGACTTCTGTACAAGATTAGATTTATTATTAAAAATGATTGAAAATTGCGATAAAAATCGAAAAACTGTACCAAATTATATAACTTTTAAATTATCATGTTATGTCGGTAATTTTGAGCAAATAGACAAACATTACTTTCCAATTAAATATATTCTCCGTGAATAATTATTTATGAGTGGGTGTTTAAAAAATAAAAAACATTTTGACATCGTCATCACTAAATTAAATGATACGAGTTGGGTCAAAAAAAACCGGGGTTTTTCAACGTGTATCACGACCGGTCATATACAAAAAAAATATTTAAATACATTTTTTTGAAATTAAAGACCAAAAATTGACTATATTTTAGGAATTTCAATATCGTCAGGGCTGTCCTTTAAAAAAGGACTGATGTTTCCAAAAGAAGTAAAAACGCGTCGGTTACCGCCTTAAGGGGGGTGCCATAAAGTCCGGATGATTGGTACATTTTTTCAAGAGGAATATATGGATTACCCGCCCTCAGAGTACAAATAAACAATATTTTTGAAAAATGCGAAATTCTGAGCATTTGATTGGTTGATCCTTTCTTATCTGACGCAAATGAAATCGGCCCTATTCCCGCAATTGGGGTTTTGATTGGGTGCTAATATCTATGCGTGTGTTTTATTCAAATATTTAGTTTTGTACTATGAGGGCATATCCATATGAAAGAAAAAAATCCTTATGCATAGATTCAATACAAAAAATTTGTGAACACCACTGTGAGCTGTATCACGTGGATATGCTGTACCTTGCTTCTTCCAGTAAATTTCTGTGAACTAAAAAATATCAAAATCTATAATACAAGATCGGATGCAAAAAAATCAACTGCATTTTAAATCATCTTAAAATATGCAAAAAAACCATCGTAGAATTGTCTCCTTCGAATACATATTAAGAATTTTGCAAGGATTGTCAAAAAGTGACTTATTTTTTTTTTTTGGAATTTGTTCAAATTTACTGGGTTGAATTTTTTTGAGATTTTTCAATTTTACCTCTAAAAAAAATCAAAATGCGACCTATTGCGTCAATTAAAAATTTGGAAATAGCCCAGTTTTTTAGGAAAGTGTTTTGTCCATGGTTGACACTCAAAGAACAAAAGATTAATTGGTATTACAGGAAACAGATATTTTTTTTCAAAAAGTGATATTTCAAAATTTTTCAAATTTTAAGTATTCACGAATATTTTTAATATTAAAAAAATAATTCGAGCAATTAAATATTGTCCACAGAGTCCACTTGATTAGTCTATCGACCCAGAAATAATATTAGAAGTTACGTATCCTGCTTATTATAGGGGAAAATAACATTTTTATGAAAAATTGTGACTTTTTTTTCATTCAAAATTTTAACCTTATTTAGAAAATTTTTGATTTGATTATATATAAATCAAATCAGAAAAAAACGTGACCAAAAAATAGTTTCAGATCATTGGTGGCATCCATTTCCAATACCAAAATAATTTTTGAACACACTGTAAGCTTGTAATCACCTGATAATGCTGTACCTGCTCTATCGTAAATTTTCTAGAACTAAAAATCAAAATTCGTAGAATATCAAATGTCCGGATGCAAAAATATATCGTTTGAACTTCCTTATGAAAAAAATAAACTTAACTAACCTTGGCTTCTGTATAGGCGGTTGAACAGTCACTATATATAGGTGTCGCAGTGCCTTGGCGGACATTCTTTTTTTTCTGTGCTCACACGGTGTTAACATATTTTTGACCTGCCACATCATTTTCATAAAATATTAATAATATTTAAAATACGAAATAAATAATCTGCGGATTCGTCAGTCGTGTTTTTTTAAAAATTAGGATTTTCCGTAATAAATCTTGCGCTGAGATTTTACCAGTATCAAAATTCAAGTAATTCGTTCATTTTATTTTATAAATTTCACTTTTCATTTGATTAAGATTTTTGCGCTATTTTTATAACGAACGGCATATCTAGAAAATGTTTGACTTCAGAATCAGCACACTTTAAATATCATTATTACAATTTGTACCTAAGGACTAAAAGTGAAGTAAATGGATTCAGTAAAAAAGTTAAACTTTTTCTAGACTCAAATTATTTTTGAGTTAAATTGGGCAACGCAGAGAAATAACAAAACGAGCCAAATATTCATCATAGCAATTTTGTACCGCGTGAGTTTTCAAGTGCGTTCGGACAAAAGCGGATTGTCGGGGTTTTTTGTCGGGACAAAAAAGGGGGGTTTTCGTGACAATTTATTGAAATTTTATTGATGCGATTTTTAGCATTTTAGGGGTCTTAATCAAAATCGCGCTCTATCAGGCTATTCTTAGAGTTTTGAAAATTGTGTTGCATAAAAATCTTATGCCTATTCTTCATGAAATTAAATTTTAAACAGCATGCAACATTTTGAAAATTTATTTTGAGACGATTTTGTGCATTTAAGGGGGTTCTAAAATCAAATTGCGCTCTTACGACTTCTTTTAGAGTTTGGAAAATTGTGCATGAACATTCATAGCTTATTTTTTCATGAAAATTTAATTTCAAACAGCATGATTATCGAAATTTTTCTTTTGAGCGATTTTTTTGGCATTTTTTAGGGGGTCTAAATCAAATTGGCGCTTACGGCTTATTTTGAGTTTTGAGAATTTGTGCATAAAAATTTCATAGCTTATTTTTTCATGAAATTTAATTTTAAAACAGCTTGCATTTTTGAAATTTTATTTCGCACGATTTTTTTGCATATTTAAATGTGTAATATTTATTACATTTGACAATTCTCCGAGCCTCGCCATTGCTCTTTCACATATTGATGCGTCATCAGTTCACGCCCGATTATTTGTTTGATAAAACGGCGCGAGTTTATGGTCTTCTTCTGGCTCGAATCTCGAACGCCACTGTGAAACTCACGGGTACCTAGTGACTGAAAGTGGTAAATGGATTCAGTAAAAAAAGTTAATATTTTTCAAACTCAAATTATTTGAGTAAACGAGCAACCGAGAAATAAAAAAAACGGAGCCAATGAATCGTGGAAAGCATAAAATAATTCTTCTTCACCTTTATGAATGGGACGGGCTTTCTATTGTCGGTCAATATTGGCGAATAATAATCGCTCGCTTCATTTCACGTCCAAGAGGAAATTTCCCTTGTTGGTCTCGAACAATTATATTCCAAACTTGTACATTTCACTTTTGACCATGAAAACATCACGATCTTGACGCGTCCGGACAGTAACGTTCAGCCAGTCCACATCATCTACAAGAAGGTTGGTACGCTTATCCGTACGCAACCCTTATTCGTACGATTTTTGGTCGAGATGAAAGCGTTATACCAAAATACCTAATCCGTACGTTTGTACCCTTATACGTCGATTTTGGCCGAGCCGAGGTGTACGGATTTGCGGTACACCTACAGTGATTAAAACTTGGTACGAAATTTTAATTTGAGGAATATTAAAATAATTTTCTACCGTATTCAAGAAAAAAAATCGATAATCACTGAGCTTGCCAAATTCATGAAAATGAGGTAATTACGACAATGAATTTTATATTATATCAAAAAAGAAGTTGTGAAAAAATTTATCAAGTATTAATTTTCGAGAATAAATGAATAAAGAAACATATTTATAAACAGCAGGAAAAGTTTGAGGAATAGATTTTTAAAACACAAAATAATATTAATTTAAAGAAAAACTTAGCAAAGATAATGTAAAAAACTTTCTATAAGAGTTTCGGAATTCAGAACTATTTTAATAAGTTTATAATATTCTAAGCTTTTTTTCAATTAATTTATTTCGTCTTGATATATGTAAACTTGCTTGTTGTTGTTTCACAATGCGTTCATTTCATCAACGATTTTAGCATCATATTCTAAATTTCTAAAAATCGTATTGTTCTTCGCATATTTCATGTTTTTCGAGTTTCAATCAATTTCCTACTATCTTTGTTTTTCTTGTTCAATTTCATGGTTTCAATCAAACAATTAGCTTCTAATTATTTATTTCCAGATCTATTGGAATTCAATTTCGTCATC
>SCLH01004883.1:0-15383 GCA_004367855.1 Oikopleura vanhoeffeni
AATTTCAAATTAAAATCAGATTTTTGCCAAATTTGCGATATTCATATAAAATAAAAATAAAAATTAAACTTTTAAGTGCAAACTTACATTCTAAATAAAGTTTAAATTTCAGTTTCAGTGAATTTTTAAAATATAATTCTAATGTAAGTTATGGATTCCGGAAGTTCATTTCTCATTTTTATAGCAAAAAATTAATTTAATATTTCCTCTCAGCCTACTTTCAAGTAATTTATTGTCAAAAAATAAGTTTACCCCTGATAATCCCAGAATAGATAAATCAAATTGATAATATAATAAAAAACATTTTTGACTCATGTTTTATGTGAATCTTGCCAAATTGTTCGATAAAGATAAGCATCCTGAAGATTCTACTGCAAAACGATCAAATAAGACCGAACACCCATCACTGATAAATAGAGTCTAGTAAGTTTCGCACCTCGGAACGAAACTCATATATTCAAACGCAATAATTTAAATATCTTCAACATTTTGTATTTCAAATGTGAATTGTCCTACTTTCATCTGACAGTGGACGGTTAAAGTCATCGAAATAAACAATTAAAATTCCTGATCTTTGTTCAAAGCCAAAAACAGCCTCATGAATTTTGTGAGAACCGTGTTCATAAAATTCATCATATTTTCTGAATAAGTATCTCACCTAAAAGTTTCCTTCATTTGCATGAGAAATTCGAGAGACACCAAAAAAATTTTTCTTCAAGCATCGAAATTTTAAAACCAGGCATGAAAGCCACTTTTATGGCTCGACTTTGAGCGCTTATCACGGGAAAAGTAATAGTGCTTGCACCTTTATTGTTCTTTGGTCCCCGAGATTAAGGATAGACTTTAATTTTTATATTATTTAATTTACATTTTGACTTTATTAACCCTATAGAAAAGTGACATTTACAAATTGAACTTCAACCTACGCAATTAATAGGTGAGAAAATGAGAGACTTCAGAACAAAAAGTAATAATCGAAAAGGTCAAGAATTAAATTTTCTAAAAAGTGACCTCCTCAGAAATAACCTGCATATTTCGGTCTTTACTCTACAGGTGTTTTCCGAAAAAAAAACCTACTCAATTCATTGAAATCACTTTTAAAGAAATAAAATTTACTTAAAAACGTCAAGACAAAAATTGAAAATGCAGCAGATTCAGAAAAGTTTTGCAAAAAAAGTGATTCACTCAGAAGCAACCTGCAATTTCTGCTTTAATCTACAGGTAATTTTCAAAATGGCGCCATGCCTGAGATGGTTAAAGCAAACCTTATATAAATAATGAACAGATAAAAACTTTTTGACTTGATAACTTTGACTTGATAACTTTGACTTGATAACTTTGACTTGATAACGAGCTACATTCCATTTAATTGAGAAAATAATTAAGAGCATTGGAAAGATTTCGTACCCGAAAAATTGTCAAGAAGTTGGTTGTTTTGGCAAGGTCAAGTTGATCGATTTTTTTCATTTTACAGCAAGAATTTTGCTGACAGATTGAAAAATCTGAAAAATCACAATGCTCCTATAAGTGCATTGTTAATTAATATGAATCTTTTTGGATGAATTATTAATAAGGATATATGACTCATATCTTAGAGTAATTTACCTTGTGTATTATTTAGTTACACATTTGGGAAATAAAGATGGATGCAGGCTTTTTATTTCAAGATTTTGACTATTCAAGTTCACATAAGGTTTTATTGTATTCGGCGTGAGTTTTATATACCGTGCGTCCTGAGGGTCCTGGTTGGAAATATATTAACAAAGGATTTTCATGAAAATTTCAAATTATTATCAAAAAAAAAATACAAAGCATTTGATCATTTTTAATGCGAAAACTGAAAACTGGAAGCCAAAACTCTAGATCTTTTAGACCATTGATATTTTGTTAATAGTTGTCACGTGGTAAAAGTATGATTTTCTTACTGTTTTCATTGAATTGACTGGACCAGCTAGCAGCATTATAAATTTTTTTGAACCTTTTTGTTCAAAAAGTTTACAGAGGTTGCAAATGTGGAAGATTAAAAAAATAAGATTTTCATGTTTACACAATTTCTTTATGACGTTTGCATCTTAAAATATTTTGTGATCAAAAATATTTACAATTTTTTAAAAAAATTTTAAAGTGACCATGACCGGTTATGTTGACAACATTTCAAATGACCATAAAAGGAAATCACAATTAACACGAAATTAAACATTAGGAGCTGAAGAGCTTTTTGTAATATTATATGAGTTATGTAAGTTAATAATCGTATTAAAATACATGTTAAAAAATGTTCCAGATAATATATTATAAATTTTACTGCGATTTTCAAAACATAATTGAGTGACTCTCAACTTATGCATCAAATGTAATTCGGAAATATTTTGCGACATTTTTTTATTTTTTGGTAATTTTTAAGTTTCTTGATCGGAAGGGTTGGCCGGAACCGTTGAAGCAATATTTTCTTTGAAAAATACTTCCTATTCCAAACCCGATAAGTTACTAATTAAATCGAAACTTATTATTATTATTAATTCTCGACTCCCTTAAAAGTATTTCTTATTTTTATAGTCAAAAATTTGTGTTTATTTTGAGGGCTGAAGATCGGTATGGGATGAGATTAGTGGTCCCAAAATAACGGATTTTAAATACCCTTTTAACCTATTCTTTTTGATTGAGCGAAACCGAAAGTAAAATATTTTTATTTCAATTTCAAACGTAATTTCACGGGGATTAACTTGGAAATATACGTGAAACAAGGAATTGTAAAATCTTTCTGTTTCAGAATAATAGCAAGTGACGTTGATTAAGGGGGTCGGTGCATTTTGGCAGATTTCAAACTTTTTTTTAATTTTTTGTCTTCAACGGGAAACTTTTGCCCACCGTCAAATTTCGAATAAAAAAAGTATTTCAAAACGTAAGAGTTGCCACTTTTGAGGCTCACTTTGTTTAAAAATCTTTTTTTTTTCAGACACGAGTTATTTTAACTTTAATAAATCGTCTTTAAAATAAATCACTCTAAAACGCGCCTTTGTACCTTAGGTGTCTAAATTACCTTAAAATTATTTTTTCTTGTTTATTAATTAAAAGCCTTTAAAAAATGGTCTGGATCCACTCAAAGATTTATGGAATTTAATTTCCATAATGGATTTCTACCGTCAAATCGGAAAATTAAAATTTCGTAAAAAAGACGAAAAAAAAAAACAAATTTAAGCACATCGAAGAAATATTTATTTTCATGAGTTTAAATTTAAATTAAATTTGGGCGTGGTGACGAGTTCGGCTTAACCAAATTAGGCAAGCTCGGTGAATTTTTTTTTAATTGTAAATTAAAGAGGGCTAAAGTACATTTCCGGCGCAACCGTAAATTTTCAATTCAAAAAGTATGATTCAGAGTATAGAACAAGAGCGAGAAACAAAACGAAGGACATATTTGATAAAAGTTTAAAGTAAGCCAGTTCCATATTTTAGCTAAGGATTCTATAAAATAAGTTTGAAAGTTTTGAAATACAAGAAAATGAGGAAAATTTTCAAAATGATTTCTAGATAGTCGGACCGAAATCAAAAAAATGTGGTATGATTTTCACACATCATATAGAAAATATGTGTCAACTACGCGAAAGTTAAAGTGGCCATTTTCAAAGGCGTTTTTTTTTTCGGTGATTTGAAACAAATACTTTATAAAAAATTTGATGGAAAAAAATTAAAGGCAAATTTTTATAATGCTCGGAACTTTTTCAAAATTTCTCCATAATTTGTGGAATTTGAAAAGTTTAGATTCGCGCTCAAAATTTCTTAACAAGCAATAACTCAAAAAATTCCTTTAGTTCACAAAGTTGCCTGGAGTATAACATTACGTTGGTGGTCATATTGAGAAAATATTATAACCCAGTGAAAAGGTTTTTCAATCAAGACGCCAATATCCGTATCTGCCAAAATGCACCGACCCCCTTAAGGAAGAATGCAAGTGATGTTATTAATAAGCGTGATATTATTAACGATCAAAGTTTACGGTATTTTTCGTAATGCAAGACAAATTTGTCGGTATGAATAATATTTTAAAAGTTCAAGTTATGACTAATAATGATTTTTAAAAAATTCGTCATGCATTTCAAAAATAACCGTAAACTTTGGTCATTGATAATATCACGCTAATTTATAACATCACTCGCATTTTCTCCTATAAGCTTATTGGCTAAATTTTCAATTTGAAATAATATGGCGGGCACTCACATGAACTTTCTTCTAAACACCTTCACGTTTTTTAATAGTTGATTCCAAAATTTCATTTAAATTGTCAGTAAAAGTTATAAAAAAAATTGTCCTGCACAAATTAGATGGCCAAACCAATATCTCTCAAATTATCATTTCGAATTAATAACTTTAAAAATTAATGATTACCATTCGGGTCAAAAGATTTATTTTCAGTCGAAAAAGCATCAGAAATAATTTTCAGAATTCTAGCGATGATATATAAATTAAAGGGCGCGTCTATGTTCTGAAACACATATCAATTTTTTTATTTTTTATAAATAATTGTAATTTGTAAAATTGATATTTGCTGAAATATGAATTAAATCTGAATTTGCACAGATATTATCTGAAGTTGCACTGTGCAAATTGCAGAGTAAATTAATTCAAGCAATACTTTAAATTGCTATGAAATACCTTTATAAGTCTGTCTTATGCAGTAGTTAGAAATAATGAAACATTCAGATTGAATAATCTTAGAGCTAAAAATTGTTTGCTACCAATTCAGGAAACGCAGCGTACTACGCTTCTTAAATCCGCACAAATAGGTGCATTTCTGGTTATGTCATGCATCTACAAAAACATTGGACTACGATTAATTCATATAATCCCTTTATCACCTTTTGGGTTAGAATGCGTAGGCCACTACTCCTTTAACGTGTGACTTTTAGTTGTTGGCTACGCATCTAACTCAAAAGGTGATAAAGGGATATTTGTTTAGTGGATGTGTTGCCAAAAAGAACATTTGCGCCGCCGAGGGGTAAAATCAAAAATTTAATTCAAACAGTTTCAAAAGTCCAAATAACCATTTTATTAATGTTTAAATTAAAAAAATCTTAAATGTGTAGTGTGTAATTCGTAGATAAGAGCACATTCCCTGTGACATCAATTTGATAAACTATATTTATCAAAATACTCTTGATTGATGGATATTATCTTCAAAACTCAAATAATCTCTCAAGAAACAAAATTTAAATTGTAATATATTTCTGAATAAAATTTTAAATACCTTCATATTTAGCACGAAATTTTCTTCTTCCGTCTGTTTATATATTTTTCGTCAATCTCTACTCAATCGTCATTCAGTTTATTCTAATTTGCGGTATTATTATTTGTCTCAAATTATTTCAGGATTTAAGATTTTAAGTTTCATCACTTTCAAGGAAGTTGTAGAGATGAGTCTGCTCTGATAACTGGCAAAAGACGCGGCGCGCCACCTGGCGGAGGACTTAAAATGATGAAGAATATTTTTGGAGGAGGAATATTTATATGAAAGATAGTAAATTGGCTTATAAATTCAGTTCTCGCTCCCTAACTGGTACAAATACCGACTTAAAAAGTGGAACCAGTTGAGGAAAATTTCCACACTTTTGCTAAGGAAGCTTCATCTTAATCATGTAGTTAAATTGGAATTTGAACGAAAAAAGTCTAATGTAGAACACAAATAAAACACATTTTTTGCGATTATATTAAAACTTCATTGAAAAGATTTAACTGGACATTGGTTGTAATATTTGAAACCCTCTAAAAATATGATTCGCACATGAAGCAGTTTATTAATTTTTTTTTGTAATATTTTTTAAATTGTATTTTTTTTCATATTTCAAAAACCCATAATATTTTGAGGAAATCTTTCAATTATATGAAAATGTTCGCTTTAAACATTTTCCTTCTTTTTTGAGTTTTCATCAATTAAATGAAAAGTTTATAATTTAATTTAACTTCTCGATCATTTCTTGAATTGAAGAAATTTCTTCGCAATGATCTTCAAATGAGAAAAAACATTTTCAGTATCATTTATTTGAAAATTGAAGAATTAAATTTTAGTCATGCAGTTTTTGAATTAATACACATACGGTATGTGACATACCGTATGTGACATACGTTTAACTTATATAATATCAGAAACACTTTATTCGGGACTGGTTCCTGACGCGTCGGTTTCGTCGTCAAAAACCAGTTAAACAGAATTTTAATGTTAACAAGTTGATCAACAATTAATTATCTCACCCGAGATATAAGGCAAAAACTTTTTACTCTGGAATTTATCATATATTTATAAGTTGTCGGTTTCCTAGCAAAAGTTTTAATCACACTGTGTTATTCAAAATTCTTAGAATCTCACATCTTTTTATAGAACTCAAGAGTAGTCGGCAAACAAAATTAAAAATCGATCTTAAATAAAATATAAATGAAATGATAGATTTTTTCTATTTCGAATTATCAATAAACTTAATTAAATCTTAATAATTAAAGTCAATCTTTTGTCTATTTGATGTTAAATTGATAAATTCACTTTCAATTTAATTAATAACTGAATCTTATTAACAAAACTGTGCAAAATATTCTTCTCAAAAATCTGAAAATTTGATTTTCTTTTCACTTAAAATTTCAAAATGTCTTACTTTAAACATTTGAAACAGAAATTTTGCAAGATTTTCCGTTGATTTTTCTCAAATTTTTTTTGCCTTGGAGTCAACTTTTCTGTCATAATTTAAGCCAAATTTAAAGTTTATCTCTTTCGCACCACCTATAATAATTTTAAAAAATTTATCGGGAAAATATTAATATGTTTTTCGAATTAATTGACGGTCAAATTTGATAAAGGTTTTTTTTGGGAAAACGTAATATGACCTCATTATACATCAGATAGGGTCCAATTTTATTTCTTTGGTTCCATAAAAGTATAATCATCATTTATTTTGACGTCAATAGCTTTTCTAAACATAAAAATGTACTTAAGGGAGTACCCCACGCGAGTTATATTTCGGCTCTCAGACATAGTAGAAGGCTAATTTTTATCTCATTCAAAT
This sequence comes from Oikopleura vanhoeffeni, assembly GCA_004367855.1. Classification (NCBI taxonomy): domain Eukaryota; kingdom Metazoa; phylum Chordata; class Appendicularia; order Copelata; family Oikopleuridae; genus Oikopleura; species Oikopleura vanhoeffeni. The sequence goes on from SCLH01004883.1 coordinate 7,050, forward strand.
TTTTGTTATCGTTTCATTCCAGAAATATTAAAAAAAAAAAATTTTCGAATAAAAAAAATTTCCAAAATTTCCTAATTTTTTTTTAAGTATAAATTCCCTTCTATTGGCTGTAACTTCAAAGTTTTACCCGTTGACGCTTATTTTGGTTACATTAGTTCACTCTTAATTTAATCTTGAGAAAATGTACTTAAAACTAGTTTTTATGAAAAACCGAGCCAATCCAAGTTTTTGGAGGATTTACCGATCAGATCTAATTTTTTGGGGACGCTACCGATCTGATCCGATCCAAATTATTTGGAGAGTTCACCGATCCGATCTGATTCAACTATTTCGGCGGGTCCACCGATCCGATCCAATTTTTTTTTCGAATGTGCCGACTCCTGCACTTAAGTGCTTCACAGATTTGAGTTATCATTAACTAATCATCGGTCTCAATCAGGTTTTTGCAAAAATCTAAAATTTGGCCGATTTAAAAAAGTTAAATAATTTCGACTAAAGATAAGTCTTCGCTGACCAATAAAAACATGAGTGTCAAAATAAAATTATTGTGACACTCGCGTTTTTATTGATCAGCCAAGACTTATCTTCTGATGAATTCATTAGTTCAATTCTCTACCAATGAAAAGCAAGGTGTCAAAATGTTACTTCTTCTGCAATTGGTGTAAAAATAAGACATGCTGTATAAGTTGTACAGTATAACAGTTTCCGGATATTATTAGCGGCATCACAGAGTTTTCACAACGATAAAAATAATTGAAGTTTCACAAAAAATATGTATGCTTATGAATCAATAAACGAAATATACAGGTCACATAACGGTCTGAATTCAAATTCTCGTATTTGACAGCTAACTTTCATTCACAATCAATTAATTTCCGGAAGTGATTTTTGATGAAATCAACAATCAAAACTTTTCTCACTAAATTATTTGCCATAATGATCCCAATCTGATTAAAAGATCAATTTATTCCCAGATTTTCAATTCTGAACAATGAGCAAAAGTTGAATAACAAAGCTACGTTAATTTTTCTTTGTCATCTAAGAATTTTAAAAAATTAAGTACTTTTTATCCATTGAAATCATCCCATAAAATATGGGTTCTCACAGAAGAAAACCTTATTTAATAAACACTCGAAAAATCTTGAGATTTAAGGACCGACAATTTTATTTTGAGTCACCGATGAATGAATGATATTAACACCATTTGTTGATGGCATAATTAGCTTTATGAGTCTAAAATTGGATCATGCATATCTGAACGAGCGTTTTCGATATAACGTTTTTCGAAACGATTGGAACTTCTGCATTATCTGGAAAACTATTTAAATAAAGGGTCTTAGAAAATGTTAGAAAATGTTTTTTTTTGGTTTTTATTTTTTTGTTTGTTGTTGAAGCTTTATTATAAGGCGCGTTATACAGTGGGACAAGAAGGGGTTTTGTTGCAAGCGATGGACACGAATTGTGGATGACTGCAGATGGCTGGTGGATACGATATTGGTGCACGGAGGTGAAAAGGATTATGAAAAATCTAGCAATAAAGGCGAAAATTTTTAACCCCAAGTTGAATATTCACTGGGTGTCTGTAGTTGTGCAATCGACTCGGTTGATTTTACTGCATATATGTAAATTCAAGAATAATTTTTTATATAAATATAAATCTGTATTTATCTATTTTTCTGATATGAAAGCTCATTCTTCCTTACTGTATATCATGCAAAGCAAAAAGTAACAAAATATGCACTCTTTCTACAATTTTTTTCTAGTATTTACTTTATTTTTTTTCTGTCTTCGTTTTTTTTTCAAAAATATTCAACACTGCGAAACATAGTTAAAACTTTCTCTATAGGTACCCTAGTAAACATTTACAAGGAGACCTATAATTCTTCAACAAAACACAATAAATTATTAAACAAGAAAAAAAAAAGACTTACACTTTTAGTCAAACCAAATTTATACTGGCAATTTAAATCTATAAAATGTAATTAATAGTACTTCCAAAGGAGAGTTGGCCATATTATACTATCGTGAAATATTTAAAAATTTAACGAGATCTAGATTGAGTTCGACTTGAAAAAAGGCAAGATTTAAAAATATTTAAGGTGTGATGAAGTACTAACTTCTACGCATTTGCTCAACGACTTCATTACAAAAACCTTGATATTTCGAATATAAAATTTTATTCCTGTCCCTATATATCGCAGAAATTGCCAACATCGCTGAAATTTTTTGAGAAAAAACTTCCGGCGATATTGACTCACTCAATGCATCTTTGATTTTTGATTTTTAGAAAATTTTGTGAAATATGAAACAAATTAAAGGTTTCAACTCATAAATGACGGTATAAACAACTAGGAGTCAATAAAGTTTATGCGGGGCGCTAGTGAGAGTAATTTTGTCGTATTTTGGGTCATTCCTCTGAATTAAATTAACTTCAAATAAACAGTAAATGTTTTATCGTTTATTGGTACTAGCAATAATATACGTCGTATAACAAATTGCACTGATAAACAAGCTAAAAGTATAATTTGTATGTAAATTAATTCCTAATTCTCCAAGATTTGCAAACATAAACGAAGACATCCAAATTCTTGCAAATTCGAGTCTCGAAACTTTACCGGAGCAAAGCTTTCCTAGTGTCACGGAAGTCAAAAATAGCCATAAAATAATAGGAAAGCAGGATAAAGGTGAATATTTTTCATTTTCAGGGGTAGTAGAATAACTTATTTTGATAGAAATATTTATTTTTATTATTTTCTGAAATTGATGGTTTTCGGCCGAAAGTTAATCGATGTTTCATGATTTTTTTTCAATTTGCAAGTTTGAGCCCATGCTCAAAGCTGTTCTATCGGATAAAGTACAACCAATCAGTTTTGGTCTCGACGCTTCTTGAAAATCAAGCGATAAAATAAAACATTAAGTGTATTATTTTAAAAAATATTTATCACAGCGAAAAACAGTTTGACAGATTTAGTTTTGGTCAAATAAACCTAAACAATTGATACAATACAAAAAGAAAATAGATTGCACTCAGCGATCTTCTGGCGTGGGCGTAGCTATGTGTTTTTTATAACCGACAAATGAGTGACGCGCATTGTTAACACACAACTCCGCCAATCCCTGATTCGTATTGTATATTAATTTAACTTAAAAAGTTATTGTCACTGAAATCCTGTAATTATAAATAAATTAATTCACTTAAATTTTCTTTATCATTTAAAAGCAATATTTGACTTTTATCTTTATCAAAAGTTCCTTGATTGTCTTTTGAGAAAATGTTCCATAACTTGTGATGCCAGAAGTAATTGTACGAAACAATAAAATTGAATAAAAAGGGTTACTGCTGGATCATAAAGTTTGTTCCTCTCTGTCACTTTTGGTAGATCATTTCTGTCTCCAAGACGAAACTGTGGTTTTTTCGCATTATAACCTGGTCCAAAGAAAAGCACTTTCATTTTGTTCGCAAATCCTTCGGTTTTCTTGAAGCGCCTAAATCATTTTTTGTCTTATTTAATGCATTTTAATTTAAATACTATAAATAATAAGCTCCTTATTTGTGTAGTTTTGGATGAACTGAACAATATGAATCTTCCCCCCGAATCTCGTCGGGAAGCTTGATTCAAATATTGCTCAAATTTGCAAGAATAATGCAGTCGGCTGATTGGCTGAAAATTATATAATAAGAGTTTACCTCAGCGAATCATATCCACGCATTCAAAATAAATTGAATCGGGTTCCCGAGTGGGATATCCAAATTGCGAATCCAAAATTTGAGATTTACAGGATAATTTTAGTCAAGTTTTATCAGATAATTACCTGATCAAATTTTTGTAATATCGCAGTTGAATATATTCATACTCGAATGATTTTGTCGGTGCAATCAGTCCATAAGTAATTTTTTCATCTGTCTCATATTTGTCAGAAAAGGTCCCATAAATCTTATCCCAGATAATAAAGACTCCAGCATAATTCCGGTCAATGCAAAATTTATTAATACTGATTATATGTTAAATTTGTGATAATTTCGATCAAATCTCTATAAAATTTTGGTTGATCTCTGTTTTCACGTATAAAACAATTTTATAAAATCGAAGCAATCATGGGTTTGACTGTCAGGGATCGGATTTTTCGGGTCAAAAAAAGTTATCGGGTCAACGCTCGACCCGGAAAATTATAGAAAAAAAATCGACCGGACTCGACCTGGTCAAATTTACAAAAATCCAATCCTGATTGACATTGTTATATTTTTTTTCATTTTCAAAGAAATAACTATGGCCAAGAAAAAATTGTATGTGGCTACCGTCAGACTCGGTTTTCTAAGAGACAACCGAACATTTCCGAAGTTTGTTAAATATCCCTTAAAGGGATTCCGTTTATTACACTTTGCTTAGAATGTGTAGCCACAACGTTAAAATCACACGTTAATCGGAGTAGTGGCTACGCATTCTCAGCAAAGTGAATAAAGGGATATATTGTCTGCAAAAATAATGACTGGTTAAGTTTCAAATGACGTGGCATTAGAAAAAGTTTTTTGTAGGTTTATAGTATAAACTTTATACAAATACTCTGTTCGATGAGAAAAAAATATAAATTCGGTTTTTAGAATGAAAACTTTTATTTAGAATTAGGTTTCATCATTTTTTCAATACAGCGATCTGCAAAGATGTTGTGAACGGGTGGATAGTTTCACGGGTTTGGGTGTTTAGATTTTCATGTTTTTTTGTATTTTTCCAACCATCAGTTACGAATTTTTCTAAGAAATTTAGATTTTTCTCTGAAATTGACCATAATTCTAGGATCCTAAATAATTTTTTTGATATCTCAACGGAATTTCGCTTAATAAGATTACCAAGTGCTTTAAAAACTCAGTGGTAAAAACTTTTATAGTCTGAACTTAAACCAAATCTAGAGAACTACAAAAATCACAAATATGCTTCGAAGTTCTAGAAATTTGAAATACATGTGTAGGAGAAAAAATAAGAGAATTATGAGACGCACAAATTTATGGGACGCCCACCCCCTTAAATAGAAAACAATTGTAATTAATGAAATTATTACAAAATGACGATTGATCCGAATACAAATTCAAAATGCCCTTTCCATGATGAACTTGATGATGTTTTGGCACGTTGAAAATGGAATTATAAATTGAGCCAAAACCATCGATTAATTCGGTATGAATCCAAAATTGATAAATTAAACTGACGCCCAAATGTATCATGAAAAGTTGAGGAGGAAAACCAATAATCGCCATTGGGAAATAAAATGGAGCACTGAAGAATTTTTGGAACATAGACTGGCGAACTCCAGTTGCAAGGTTAAAATCTTGGCTGCTGTGATGAACTAACGCAGATTTATTTCAAAGCATTATAGTTCAGGTTCTCAAAATTTTCCATATTCTGAATAAAATTATTTCTTGTAACTATCGGTAACTCGACTACAAATTTATAATGCATTTCAAGTCGAGTCGCATTTCAATATTCTAGACCCTTTTTAAATTCCTTTATTACATTAAAATTTATGAAGTGAACTTGTTCGAATCAAAACAAAATTACAAGTCAGATTTGAAAATAATAATTAACCAATTTTACTGATTTTGGTAATTCAATTCATCTGAACCTATTGTAAAACGTCAATGGAGTTCCTCCATATTAAAATGAAAAAAACTGTACAAATGATGACGTCATTTTGAATGGCTTTGTCTCTTTTTCATTTATGAAGGAAAAACTTTAATTCTGGCGTCTTATCGCCGAAAGTGCCAAAATATCACCGATATTTTTTGACAGAAAAGATTCGGCGATATCAGGCTCCAATGTTAACAGAAAAGTTTTCATTAAGATATTACCCTCAAAACATTATAAATCTGAACTTGATGTGCTGCCCAGCCAATATTTGTCTCGTGCAAAAATCTATGCTCCCAATAATAAAAGTGATCATTCATAAGCATAGTAAGCACCCAAACAACTACACTCTGTGAATCTAGATCAAAAATTCTGAAATTTTGGTAAACAAATCCATACAAAATAAATGGAATATGTCGTTCGCCAATAAACTCAAAAACGCGGAGAACGTTCGCATGACACATAGAAGTCAACGCATCATTGAGACGAAAACGACCTTTAATCTGACAAATTGAAGCTTTGATAAGGGATCTGCTTAATTTGATGAAATCGGAATAATTCCATCGAATCATTTTTCTATCCGACAAGGGTCTTTAATATATAGAATTTAAACATGATTGGCTTTTGTTTGACGGTCAACAAGGACTAAATTGAACAAAAAGGTGTAGTTTTGATACCTTTCAGCCATCATAGATAACGTTAATATGGATTAGGAGCCCTTAGCAGATCGCGGCTATTTGAAAAATGTGGAATCCGAGCATTTGATCGGTTGATCCGCTCGGACTTGACCAATGAAATCTGCCGTTTCTGCAATCCAGGGTTTTTATTGAGTGCTGGAATCCCGCTTTGTTTGTTTAATTTGAGGGCTCACAATTGCTTTAATTATTTGTCAAATTGAATGTAATCACAGTTGGTCTTATCATTCGTCAAAGTGTTAATTGAATAATATTGTTTCTTGTATCCATTTGAAACGAAGAGAAAATTCAATATCTTGTTATGTGAAATTTAATATTGTGAATTATTGAATGAATTTTTGATGGTTTACTGGTTAATAGAGTTGACTTATTCATCATTTTACTAAGCATTAACTTATTCGCCGTTACTCATTTTACATTCTTCTGAATAATGAAAAAAAGTCTCAATTTTACTTTTCAGCTGATCCCTGGCTTCAATTCCTATCTAGAGTTTTCAAAAATCAACGGGGTTAAGTTGTAAAGCCTACCGTGGTACCTACCGTGGTATAATGAAAGTTAATAACTGTAAACTTGTTCTGCGTCGCGCCTAAAACTAATCAGAACACCGTTATAAGTTTGAAAGTTTCAGCTTTTAATTTTCGCAACATGAATGTCAGTTCTATATCCTATTTTTCAAATGTCATTTTATGACGAAAATCGAATTTTACAGTCTAAGTTGATAAACATTGATTCTAGTTTAAGATCACGTGCGGTTCAGTTTACATCACGTGAGTTTTGTTTAATTTTTTCGAAAACTCTGTCGATCATGATAATAAAATAGGGAATAATGAGTGATATAACGTCTGGGACATCCTCTTCTTTATCATACATTGTTTCCCATGGCGAGACAAGGTACCAAAAGCAACGCAACGGAAAACTTTATGAGGTCTGATCAACGAGTACTTCCAAAAATATAGCATTCTGATACTAAGAAAAGTTTTGATTATTGAATTTAAAAATAAAATTTCTCATCTCGAGTCCTTTCTTCCCACAAAAAATTTGTAACATTCATTTCATAAAAATAAAAGTTCGATTTCTGCAAGTAAATTAATTATTTGCTGAGTTTTATTTATGGAATGATTCGAATAGCAAATAAAAGATTTGGAACTAAATTTGGTCTTCCAAGATAAATCAATATGTTAAATTGAAGAAGTGTATAATTTGAATACTCCCACAGTTTTCTAAAATAAAAAGAAAAAAACAGAAATGGTCACGCGTGACCATGAAGTTACTCTGGGAGTTAAAAACCACAAACAGGTGATTTTGAAAATATAAAGCTATAGTTAGGTCGATCATTATTAAATTGATCTAAATATTTTAAGGAAAATCAGAATACAATATTGTTTTATCAAGGAATAGAACTTGGCGACTCTCCAAAAGATATGTCCCGATAAACAATTCTGATGGAAGTTGAATTTTGAAAATTGGGGTTGTGACTGATTAAGGGGGTAGCGGTCGCAAAATGGTAATTTTTTACTACACTTTACCAGAATACTAAAGTGCTTCGCAACTCTTGGGAATGGCCATTTGGTAGATCTATCCTTAATTTACAAAAATAATTCATCATAATTTTATTTGGCTGACCCTGGTGACCACCATGCGGCGAGTTCTATAACAACAAAATCAAATTTCAAATCCCTAAGGCTTTTAGAGCTCGCATACCATTCTACTTGGCATCAACCACAGAATCAATAATGCTTGTTATTTTTCGGAAAAACATTTTTGAGTTTCAGACTAGTATTTTCTAGAACTGCCAAAAACCATTTTATTTCAAGGTTTTCGCTCTTCAAAAGCCTAAGGATCCGAGGTTTAATTTCAGAATGCAGTATAAATTAAGTAAAAGACGGAGAAATATGTTTCGGGTTTTTTGTCCGAAACAGAATTTTAAAAGTTTTTACTTAATTCGAGAAAATCGCATTTAAGGGAGTAACCGACGGACGCTACATCTCGGAACTCAGACATGAGAAAAAGTTAATTTTTGC
>SCLH01004904.1:0-10533 GCA_004367855.1 Oikopleura vanhoeffeni
CGTCCTTGTACGGGCACCGCGGCAAACTTTTCGACTAAAGTGCCCGTTCTTAGGTCCGTCCTTATAGAGGCACTTTACTGTAATACTGATAAGTAATCAGAAGACTTTCCTAAAACTTTCTCGAATTTTCTTATATAAGACTATAGTGGTCACTTTTATGGTGGTCACTTTTAAGAAATCGGCATTTTTAATAAAATTTATAGAAGTTGGCCAAAAATGTAAGATAAAATAACTTTTGAACGGTTGGTGATAAAAAGTTTTGATCGTTATTTTTGAATTTGAATCGGCAAACTCTTTTAGGATTTTAATAAAAACTCTGTAGAATATTTTTGATGATCATTTTTTACAAGTTGAGAACATTTTTGCGTGAGACCCTGAAAATGTATTTTGTCTATTCTTGTACAGTGAAGTGTCTTTAGTAGGACGCGTCCTAAGGATTTTAAAAGTACTTTCCTAAGAAAAGTACTTGACTGTTGCCTAAAAAGACGCCATGGTATGATACGTACGTAACATATGTATCATACCATGACATTTTTAAAGTACAGTAAAGTACTTTTCGTGTGACAGTACTTTCAAAATCCTTGGGACGCGTCCTACTAAAGATACTTTACTGTACGAATTTATTACAAATTTATGAAAACGATAGTAACAGACCTGTGTACGTATTTTGTGATTTATAAAATCTAAATTTAATTTTTCTATAGTCAAAACTCTCGTAGGAGTAGGCTTTGTAAAACAAAATATCACTCTATTTTGAACCGCGTTTCTGATTGGTCGAGCAATCAGTGAGTCTTAATTATAGTTGAAGATGTGAGATTTGTTCACATTATATATTTTATTCACTATGGGATTTTACAATGTGTAGTCTACAAGATATTTGGCCTTAAAACTCACAAAATCGTCTTTTTTCATAAGAATAATAGGACTGTGTTCCGCAGGAATAAACAACCTAATTGTTCTCGAACCTGAAAGAATTACACTTAGGGTGGTGCAATGTCAAACACATGTAGTGTGTACATAATAATTTATATTGCATATACAAAATCATAAAATTTCTTCCACATGGTTATTTACAGTTTATCCATGATTTTTCATCTACGTATCCTGTAATTTTCTGATTGTAACAACAAATAAAAGGGGAACGTATAAACATGTTCACAAAAAGATAACAAAAGTACCTTTTGTTCAAAAAAATTTATTTTAAAAATATTTTTTTGTTAGATAATGTTTTTTGAAACCCTGCCCTAAAAATAAGCTAGAACGACAAAAATTGTGATAAAATTTTTAAAAATGTAAAAAAAAATTAAACCAAATTTCAAAACCCAAAACTATTCAAGGTGTTAATTCCCCAATAATTAAAATCCTTTATTCACGCACAAAAAGTAAATAAGGCTACTTAGCAGTGAACAGGTGAAAACAATAGGGATCCAATACCCAGCAGATTGTTATCACGAATCATTAATCCAATCGGCCATTCTATTCGAATCAGATTTTTGAAAATAGAAAAAATATATTAAATTTAGAAACTTATTAAAAATGTATGATAATAAGTGAAAATTTGAAAGAGGAATCAAATTTAAAAAAATCTTAAATTACGAAACTTATCAAAAATATAAAAAAATAGGTGAAAATTAGAAAACGGAATGAAATTTCAAGAAAAAACTTAAATTTAAATCCCTTTTAAAAATTAGTGAAACCTAAAAAAATAGAGTTAATTTCAAAAAAAATTTAAAATGTGTACGTGAAAATTCAAAAGTCGAATCAAATGCCAAAAAAAAATTTAGAAACTTTTCAAATTGTATTAAAATAAGCGACTGTTTAATACGGAATTAAATGTTGAAAATAAAATAATTTAGAAAATTATTAAAAATACGTGTAAGTTCAAAAAACGGAATCAAATTTCAAAAAATCTTTAAATAAAAAACTCATTTAAGCCCCTCACACCCAGAGCTATTTCGAAAAACACCTGTAGATAATCAGAAATCGCAGGTTACTTCTGAGGAAGTCACTTTGTAGGAAAATTTTTTCTGAATTTGCTCCATTTTCATTGCGCGTCTCTGATTGGCTTTCCCTTCAACATGATAAGAATAGATGACGAATCTTTTGCGGAAACGTTGGTGCCCTCGGAAGTTTATTAAAAATGTATAAAAATAAGTGAAAGTAACAAAGGAAATTGAATTAAAAAAATCCGTCATATTGAGCTTAAAAGTGTTAATTCTCCAATAGTTAAAAACTCGAAATCGTATATTTACGCTCAAAAACTAAAGGTAACTTAGCAGTGAACAGGTGAAAACAATAGGGATCAATACCCAGCAGATTGTTATCAGGAATCATTAATCCAATCAACCTTTTTTAATGACCTCTCCGCGCTCTATAGCGCCACCCTCCTTTGGGTACATAAACAAAAAAAAAACTCTTTCAATATCATTAATCAAAAATGCAATCGTACAACACTTTACCCACAAAGTTGGCACAGCTAAAAACCATTGTCCCCAAAAACGTTCGAAGAGAATCTGTTGAAATAATTGGAGAAAGCTCGATGGAATCGCCTGTAAATCAACGATCAAATTTCAGAAGATCTCATTCCAAAAATAAGAAATTGACCCCTAGTAAAGCTATGAAATGGATACCAGAGCAAAAGTCTAAATCTCGATATTTTCATGCTGAATGTTTTAGGTCGTTTATAAGACGACCTTCAAAAGATCTGGAACTTTCGACCTTGAAATGGGTCAAGCTACATATTGTCATATTTGATAAAGTCCTCGTTTTTTTCTCTGCTGATAAATACGAATTTGAATCGAGAGTGCAATTGGCTGCTGTAAAAAGTATAAAAAGAGTTCGTATCGCTGGAAAATCATCGACTTATTTTGGGATGGGAAAATCGTTTGTGATTCGATTTCAAACACGAGCAGACCGAATTAATTTCAGAAATATCATGGGAGTTTCTATAGATTTGAACAAATCTATGAATATTAGCAAAATTTCTGTTCTGCAGAAAGAATCTACACCGATTACTCCTAAAACGCAACATAGAACAATAATTCGATCCAGACCTAGGGCCAGATCTACACCAGATGAGCATGAATTGAGCGGCTCGAGATTTTCGAAAATCACGACGAATTTTAGATCGTTTCGATTTAGTAAAAAGACGAGTCCTGCAAATATTCGACCTACGTTTTTAGACAACCTCAAAAGAAAAACTAAAGAATTTAAGAAGAAATTATCCAGATAATTTGAACGCTTCACGGTTAATTATTTATCTAAAATTATTACTGTAAACTGCAAAATAAAATATGAAATGTAAAAAATTGTAGTTTAAAATTAAGACGATAAAAGCGGTAAATTTGAAAAACTTAGTCAATGACATGCACATATGGAAGTAAAACCTGCAATAAAATTAAAGCTTAATTTTATCTTGATTTCGCTAATTTCTTGCGTAATGGCAAATTCCCGCGAATACAAAAATAAGCGCATTATATTTTTAAAGCCAATCGTTTCAGAAATAAAAGGCGCCTAATTACCATTTTTATTGGCGGGAATTTCATCTCAAAGAAAGGGTTGGCTTGCAAAATTTTAGAATTTTTCTTAGATCATTTCGAATAAAACAAATGCCACCATGAAATTCCTGGGGTCCACTCAAAGGAATAGCTATTCACATAATCAAAAATTACTTTGATGGCGTTTGACTTTCCATTTTTATTATATCGCTGATGATAGTAAAATTAAACGTCACGACTATTTTTTTTCTTCTAATGAATCAATTTATTTGCTTTTTATAGTTCGAACTATTATATGAAGTCAAAAAGCTTATAAATTTATGTATTCGAAGAAAAACAAATAGTTGTGGCCTTTAATTTTAGCAACATTAGCAATAAAATAAATATCGGAAGCTAAGAAAATCAAACGCAATCGAAGTACTTTGGTGATGTATCTTTTTTACTGCTGAAGGGTCATTCATAAACGTTTGATTATAATTATTTTCAGAATTTAACTACAATGTCAAGTTCCTCTATAAGGACACGGGTGATTTTGCCGTTTTGTCTAGGGGCGATTTTTTTAGATGAGCCACCGATGAAGTGTCAGTTGCGTCGAATGTTCTCAGAGATGGCTCATCCGATTGAACTAATTTCAGAAATGACCAAGGTTGACCATGGCAAAAATTTTTAGGATGTTTGCCTAAAAAATCATTCTCGGACTATATGCTGTACTCGAGAAATCCCTGTTTTAGTGATAATACCGGTAATTACCGGTAAACCGGAAGTCCAGTTTCTTAAAAATAAACTTTTATGTAGGTATCAACTCTTTGGGCCTTGGTTATTTTTGAAATCGGATGAGCCATCTCTGAGAACATTCGACGCAACTGACACTCCCACGGTGGCTTATTTAAAAAAAACGCCATGGTATTAACGGCATGGGTATATTTTGCGGGCCAATGCGGGCCAAAAAAATGGCCCGCAATGGGGGTAAATCGACCTCAGGAATCCAAATTCGACATAGGTTAAGCTCTAAATGGACCACGAAAGCCGCTAGAGAGTAAAAACGCGGGCCATATGCAGGCTCATAAAAAATAAGGAGCTGGGGGTAAATCGAACTCAGAAATCCGAATTCGACATAGGTTAAGCTCCAAATGGACCACGAAAGCCGCCAGAGAGCAAAAACGCGGGCCATATGCAGGCTCATAAAAAAATATATAAAATTTTCAAAACGTCCGCTTAGACGCACAAAAAACGTCCGCTTAGACGCACATAGACAAATATTGGTCTCAAAAATCGAATAATGGAGCTAGAGAGCTGTAATTATAAGCCAAATTTTCAGTATTAGTAATTTTTTACTATGGGTGAATTGTCATCCATTATAGAAATTTGGTGGGAAAAAACGGCCGAAATTTGGCAAAACCTACTGTAGTGAATAACATCTCCTGGAAAAGAATAAACTTCCTTGAAAACGAATGTTCTTTTTTGAAAACAATTTTTAGAAGTGCGTTATCAAGCGAGTCGGCATAATTCAAAAATCAATGAAGGTTTTTTGTCTAATGTTTCGAAAAGCCACAGAATATTCCGTCAAATCAGTACCAAAACATACAATCTTTATGAAATTTCGGGCAATACTATAACTTTTCGAGCTACGTGCCACATTTTTTAAAGGTAATTTCTGATTTTTATTGAGATTTTCAATAATATTTGGTAAATCACGGTTAAAAACGGTAATGCAGTGGTACATAGCTTAAAGAGTTATATTATGGCCCAGAATTGCAAAACTAAACTCGTATTATGGACCATTTCCGAACTATCTCGGCCATTTCGATTTTTTTTTAAAGAAAATTTTTCAAAAAATAATCGGATTGAAATAAATTTCGATGTTATTCGGTGGAAACATGATTGAAACAAGCAAATGACGTGTAATGAGTCCCTGTGATTTTTTATTCTAAAGAGGTTTCCGCAAAATTTCTAGTCCCAGAAAAAGTGACAGGGTCTAAACAACCATGAGAGAATAACTTGCGAACAGAAGATAATGTTTCAAGTTCAGTTTCTGCGTCTTCGATCATAAAGCTGCTCGAGAACTGATCCAATAAGTGATCTGGTAAGTACATTTTCAACTTTGCGAAATGTGGTTTAAGAATTCTTATCGGAGGTATTTTTTAGTCCTGTGGTGTTTCAGGTATTTTTTTTAAGGAACATCGGGCATTCGGCATCATAACGCGGAAACCATGTGATATATCAACAAACGGTTTTTGCACCGTGTAGCCAACCAAATTTGTGATATTGGAAAGTTTTTTTTTGCAGGCCACCGGTAATCGACCTTTGAAATTATAAGCAAACTATAGGAATTTTCGAAAAACATATCTATTCATAAACAAATCAGTAGAAAATTATTTTATTTGACCGTTTCTGTTAACCCGTTACCACATAGAGACCGGTTATTATCAAGACGACATACAATTCGTTCAATTTTTTTTTGAAATAATTTGAAAATTTTTGTCCTACCATTTCCAAAATTAAAAAAAAAGTTTTTTTTAATTCTCTACAAAAATTAGTCAGAATCGCTATTATGATTTTTTTTAGCCGAGAGAATTTTTTGAGGATGCTACAGATACGACTTAATTTTATATTAAAATACCTTATTATAGTTTTGAAAAAATATTTGCAAATCACTATTAAATAATACCTCCCTTTGAGCTTCCTGAGCTTGTTTAAAGTCTATTGTGATCTTATTCAACTTTGCCATCACTCTCAAAGGTGGGGCGGATTTATTTTTTGCTACCATCAGGCAACCAAGGGCTATCTCTAACGCTGGAATTCGAGCTAATTCGAAATTTGTCAGTTGAGATGCTAAAAAGTGCGCTATAATGTTCTTGGTACGGGTCCCTATTTTTTTCGTGCCGCCTGACGAAAAGTTACCGATTTTGAATGTTGGGAATTATAATTTAAAATATTAAATACAATTGCAGTTGAAAATTACATTGATTTTCGTCAAATTGCATCGAAAACATTACTTTTCCTAAAATATCAGAACATCGGTTTAAATTTGCTAAAAATGTTCAAAAATAGGGAACAAATTAAAAAAAAATCCAAATTAAAATAGGATCCGATCGAAATTTATTAGACATCTTTTTATAATATTTTATTTGGAAAATCAGTAACGCTTTCCTAAAGTGGAAAAGTCGAGAAAATTGAAGAGAAAATCCATACAGGTCGCCTCTTCAATTTTCCAGTCAAATTTGGTCAAAATCATCATTTCCATTCGGTTAAGATCTTTGATTGAAAACGAGGTGTTAGCTGCGCGAACCAAATATTTTCCCATATTTTTGCAAAGCTCATCTTCTAGAAGTTTTGTGGCAAGTGATACGGATGTGGCGGCTAACACTGATATGTGACCTTTTTGTGGTTTTAAAATATTTTTTCTTGTGGAAGAGAAATTAAAATAAAGAAATTTTTTAAAAAAAATTTTCAACTTATTTTTGTTTTGTTTTTTGAGATTTTATAGTGCATTTAAAATCCTGAAATCTATAAAATATAAGTTATATTATATATCTGTTCTCTAGTGCCGTCATAAGGCATTCCAGAAAAATAACGGCCGAACATATCATCTTTATAAAGAAAATGAAGCCAAAATTTTTTTCCAGGATTTTAAGAAATACGTGGAGTTTCGTATTTGCATCTGTACGGTTTCACTATAGTGAAATATTTCATTTTCATGAACATTTGATTTTCCATCTTTTTTTACCCTTTCGTTTTCAAAAACTTGACTTTTCTAAAAACATTGAGGCATCATTGGCTTAAAAACACTCTCTATAATACCATGCTCAGGACTTTAGTATTTAATTAAATATTGAGGGTCTTTTTCAGGAAATCACATTTTATAACAAAATAATCCCTAATTAAAAAAGAGACGACTATAAGCTCTTCATTAACTTTTTAATATACTAAGCCCAAAATATAAAAACATATGTTATTTCTGTTATTATTTCAAACCTGACCTTTTTTGACTTTGAGGCTGAATAAAATTCTATCGAAAATTGCAAAGGCCAATGCAATAGTGTCCGGGGCTAGATGCAGAGCAGTGGCTTGATGATGGATCCAGTCTGCTGCTTCTTTACGGTCACTAGAATTAGCGTATTTATCACACTCTTTAGCTTGAGAGGGAGAATTCTTGGACGATTTCTTCCAGCTGACACAAGGGATCGGGAGAAAGGTATAATATAAAATCTTTCGAAATAAAACTGTTTTAAAAGTATTTGTTCCAATGTTTTTTTAATTTCGGTAAGTTTCGAATTTTAACATCTTCAAAAATCGTCTGTTTCGTGACAAAAATTTGCTCAAATAGATAAATTTAATTCTTGAAGATAAGGTCAAAAATTTTTATGAATCTCAACTTGTAAAATGTTTCATAAATGTTGAAAACAAAATGAGTTGTTTTATAAAGATCCAGCGTAAGTTCCAAAAAAAAATAATTCATGAGTACAAAAATCGACAATTTTTGGAAACTCTCCAGCATAGAAACGTGATCTCAGACAGATGCTTAATGGTCAGGAATTATATAAAAAAGGTGATTTTTCATTTATGCAGCTGTACGGTTTCACTGTCATTTTCACGAAAATATGATTTTCAGATACCATGGACCATTTTGTTGACTCAATACTGATTAACATCAAAGGCAATAATAAACAATAGGGTTTTTATCACCGTTTCTTCAGAAAAGTCTTGTTTTAATTCAAGTTTGTACAACTTAAAAAAAACAGGAATAAATTTTCAAATTGTTTTAAGAATGAACTTTTAACAAAAAATCTGATCCCTTCCTTTCGCGACGTTTAAAACATAAGGCTTTCAAATGAGTCACCAAGTTGCGGGTATTCTGCGGTTTTGGTGCCATCTTCGTTCCAAAAAAATGTTCAAGTTTATCGCGAATTACAACACGTTCGACATTATTGTCGCATGCTCACTAGACAGTCTTGGAAAAACATAATCAAATTTAATTTAAATAAACAGAAAATGTCATGAAATCATGCAATACGGCACATTTGTTAAAGCGATCGCAAATTTCAAAACGCCCGCTCAAACGTTTCAAAAAATCGTCCGCTTAGGTAGCTTTTTTTTGGTTACCCCACCCTAGTCATGACGATTACAGAAAAACAATAGGCGATATCGAGAAACCGGTTCACCGGTACCCGGATATCTATTTTATAAACATTTTCAGTATAAAATTTGAAAAAAAGCGAAACTCGTTTTTTTCTTTCAGGAATTCATCAAAAATATAGTTCAAGCAGTAAATGTGTAGACAATCGGAAATGATCCCTACTGCGCATTTTACAGCACGCGTCATAACTTTGAGAAAGTGACCAATGAAATAGCGGGATTCTTGACTTAAGGGGATGGTGGTTCCTACATTTTCTGCAGTTATTATGTCACAAAAATGCACCAAATCGATTGTAATTCATTGAAAAAAGCAAATTAACCAGAAAAAAAATTTCGAAATTTTGGGATTTTTCAAATTTTTTCTAAGAATTTTTATCTACAAAGTCGATTAACTTTTTAATTTTGATGAAACTTTGTAATATAATAGACAGTTTTGAAGACAGTGAAAGAAGAGCTTCAACTTGAGCCCACTTTCGATTTCATCCGACAAAAAAAATTACTTCCGGTCTACTCAAGTGCCAAATTCTAGAGTTTTAAGCACTGTAATCAAAAATCCAATTCCTAGAAATTGTTTGGCTTTTTATAATCTCACTTTCAAAATTATAAAAAATGCAAAACAAATCAAAACCTGGGAGGAGATAGGTTTACAAGAACGAAAATGGTAAAAATCAGCGGTTTTCAGGGATTCTAGAAAATGTGTGACGAAATTGAGAAAGATCAATTCCTAGAATCTTTAAGTTTACTAAGTTCCTTTATCTGTGGTGAATATCAAGGCTTTTGATTGAAAAACCAGGGACAAGAGAGGTTTTGAAATAAGGAAAGTGTGCCGTGTTACATACATGGTACAAGGAGTGTAAAGCCGAAAAAAATTTCTCGTCAGTCTGATTTTTGAGATTAAGGTGGGATCTACAATCTCGTATGTTCAGAACTACTGAGATATTTTCCTATTTCGCGCATGAGCACCTTGAATATGTCAAATTAGGAACCACCATCCCCTAAGTCGACAATCGAGTATTCTGATTGGACACTGGCTCATAGTTATAACAAGTGGTGTAAAAGGCGCAGTAGGGGGATCATCTATCATAATACATGTTGACCTCAAATTATACCTACCTGGATAGTTTTTCAAGAGAAAACGTTTGGGAATAAAAATTTTTGCCATGTTACACTTCTAAAGGGGTCAAACTACATATTTTACGTTTTTTCTCAAAATTTTTAGATGTAACAAATTACAAAAAAAAATTTCGGCAAAAACATTCTGACGAAAAGTTGTACTAAATGCCAAAATATTGAATTTAAGCTATGTGCGGTTTTCTCAGAATCGACATTTTAAATTTTTACCGGTTGATTTCCGGTGAAAAATCAGAAAAAATTGGTCATTTAAGTTGATCAGATTAAGTTAAAAATATCACCAAATGAAAGCTGATAATTTACTGAATAAAAATGTGCTTACATGATATCGAAATTTTGGTCCGATATATTCTAGAATCATGAAAACGCCAAAATTTTAAATTAAACTCAAAATTGCTACCGTAGAAAACGATTCGACACACTTTTTTTTAAATTCGGTATGTCCTGGAGAAATATGTCTTCTTACGTTATTATGGAAATTTTTTTTGGTTCTATGCACGGAATACAAAAAATGCATTTTAGTTCAACCGGAAGTCAATTTTGGGAGTTTCTTGAAAATTATTTCCATCCGATTATATCAAAAATACCTTCAAATGGAAGCTAATGGGAAACTGCAATAAAAGGTACTAATCACTATTACTTATTTTTAGCATTTTTAATTAAAATTAAGGTTTATGTATTTTTTCCCAAAAAAATACTCAGAAAAAACTAGAAATTTGTGAGAATATTTTCGATTTGTTTTTATGATATGATCAGAAATGCATTTTGT
>SCLH01004924.1:0-28599 GCA_004367855.1 Oikopleura vanhoeffeni
AAACGTTTTTTTCATTTCGATGACTGAATTTCTTTAGCGTTCCAATACATCGACAATTTTTGGCCGTTTTTAACGATTTAAAACTTAAAAATCTATCTCCTCCGAGGTTTGACTTCAAAATAGGGCCAAATTTTTTTCAAATACACCTTGTTGCATTTCTAAGATTCGCAGTACTTTGTTTCTCAAATTTCCATCCATACTTCGAAATATATTTTTTCGAAAAAAAATTTGAAAAAAGTTCGATAAAAAATGTGCTCCGATTTTTTCGAAAGTGCGCTTAAAAGAAATCCAGGGAAACACTGAAGATAAAATTGGTATACGGCATTGCCGTAACGGCAATCTCAAAATCAATTTTCGATTTTTTTTCTCAGTTTTTTAATGAAACTTAACTGCTGTATAGCTTTCTTTTGAGCCTACTTTCGAAAAAATTGAAGCACATTTTTTTTCGGATTTTTTTCAGGTGACCTTGAAAAATTCATATTTTTAGTTTGAGGTCGAAATTAAACAAAATCGCTTCTATGAAGCTATTGTTTGTTTTGAGCTAGCTTTTGCAAAAATTTGAACAAATTTTGAAATTTAACCTACAGTATGTATTTTTTTAGAGGAAACAGAATCTCAAGTGACCGGGAGAATCGTCTATAATTTGGGAAGAATTCTCCTGAATTGTTTACTTTTTGTTCCCATGAAAAAAAAATACTGTAGGAGGAGATAGAATTCCGGATAAAAATGTCCAAATTAATTTTTTTCTAAGCAAGCTCATAGAAATACCAACAGTGAACTCGGTCACTTTTTTAAGATTTTAACCTTTAACTCGGAATATGATGTTCAATTAAAGGGGGTGGTGATAGTGATTTTTGGGATTTCAGAGGCTTCGTACGGTTAACCGGTATTAAGACAAATGCAGACTGGACATTTTTGAAACATACATTAGAAACATTTATCTTTGATCTCGCGACAAAAATCGAAAAAAAAGCTCGTGCACACTGAAATTCAGACAATTTTCCGGATTCTCACCAAATCTCAGAACTTTCCGATATAAGCTCTAGGATTCTTGTTTCTTTAGAAAAAGCTGAGGGACTCGTGTTTAACCGCGGTTAACCAGATGGTTGGTGGGAGTGGTACCATACTTTTCTAATGGAATCGCGAGATCAAAGATAGATCTTCCTAATGTATCTTTCAAAAATGTCCAGTCTGAACGTACGAAGAAAATCACAGGCTGGAAATGCTTTTTCAAGGGCTTATTTTTATTCCTGTATAACCATCTTATCAAAAATTCAAGAGTGGTAGCTCGTAATCCCTTGAAAGATTTTTATTTTAGTTTTTTCATTACATGTTCGACCAACCGGTAAAATAACTTAACCGACAGCAAAATTTTTAAAAGTTGTATTTTTTTGACTTAATTTTTAAAGAGTTCTATTTTTCCACAGAACATTGACGAACAAAAAATGGTTGTGTTGTTTAAGATTTCTGCCCTAAAAGTGCTTCAAAAATAATAAAAAATGCCGTTTTTGGCCATTTTTGCCACTAAAAGTCGTATTTTTTCAATATATTTACGAATCAATTTTTATACAAGCTGAAAATTTTCGAGGCAATTTAGAAAAAACTGGTAGTGTCCGAACTTTTAATTACAGGCCTTAATTTCAACGATCACGTTTTGAAAATTGTTTTTTGAGTTTTCTGGAAACGGGATTAAAAACAATGGCCAAATTATTTACCGTTCTCGCACAAGAGCAAAATTTTTTTTTCATTTCAGACACTTAGAAAAAATTTCAATATTTTTTTGGAAATTTTTTAACACTTTTAAAATTTCATGTAACCTAACAGGTGACGTTGAGATCAAAAATCGTGAAATTCAGTTGAAATTACTAAAAACTTTTTTAAAAAAAAGTGCTTTGATTTTTTTGTAAGTGGGCTCAAAAGAAAGCGATTGAAACACTGATCAGAAAATTGGCTAACGCCAGAGTGATATTTTGAAGTTTGAGTGGTTAAATTAAAACAAACATTACTTTTGAAATTCATTTCGGAAAAACGCGAAAATTTTTCTTTCGGTATTACACTTTTTCATCACCCTAAATTAATTTTGAGCATTTTCAATGCTCCAAAAGAATCATAAAACCAGCGACTAGTACCCCATTAAGGGCAGTTTCGAAAAAGGTTCTGGAACACTTGTTGACTGTTCTCTGGCTATTACGGTATCAGGTACGTTTTTGCATTTTCGTGGCATATTTGAAAAATTAATATGATATTTTATGCTTCACATAATTTCGGAATTTAATAAATAAATATAAATTTGGATTAACAACATGTTCGCTAATCAATGCCTAGAGTTCACTTGATGTCAATGTCTAGACTCCTCAAGTCTATGCGATATATATATGACGAAAGATGACTATGTTCTCGAAGATAACTATGTTCTCGAAAATGACTATGTTCTCCGAAAGATGACTATATCTACGGAAATGAAAAATATAAACAACATATTTCATTTCGCTTCGCGAAATATGTTTTATAATAATATAAACTCTCAAGAAGTTTCAGAACAAGCCACCCATTATTTCTATCGGTCGATTATAATGGTGGAAACCCTAGCTATGGCCAATAGGCTATGAGCCATTGCCTATTGGAATTCAAGTGAATTCCCGATAGCTTTATGTGCACATCTTTATGCCATGCAGGAAGTGCTTATCACGTTACATCCTTTGAACGTTCTGTGACCTCCCCCTGAACTTAATTTTGACTTTGTTAGCCGTTTATTCAAACAAATATTGGTTGGGAATAACAATTCATCATCAATTTTAAAACAATGATTTGTTAAACGTTTCGTGGATTCAACACTCTTATCAGTATATGATGTCGGAACGAAATTACAGTAATGAAATTTAAAATGTTTTTTATGGACCATTATAAAGTTTAGATGAGTATAAAATGTAGCCTAAGTAAAGATGTTTTTTCTGAGAATGCATTCTTCGATTAACATATTTATGTTTCTAATGAATAATTTTTATAACTTTTGAGTAAAAAAGGCAGCAGAACATTGTCTAGAACTTTATAAGGATCAGGATTGACAATAAGCCACCGCCCGCGCATAGTTTAATTGACCATACTGTTCTCCGTTTATTCTTGAGGCGCAGTTTAAAAAGGTCCAGATTGCCTCGACCACCCCCCTAAGGGCCCTCAGTTGAGAGATCGTGACTATTTGACTGATACAAACTAGACGGATCAACTAATGAAATGCTTAGATTCCGCATTTTGCAAATGGTCACGATCTGTCGGTTAAGGGGGTTCTATAGGCAAAATGGACTTTTTGAATTGCTTATTTCTCTCGGCATAGACATAGGAAGTGAATAAAACATTCTGATAAGTTAGTTCGTNATCTCTGGAAGACGTTTTGAATCATATTTTTAAGATAGCATGTTGAACCAACCGGTAAATGAGGTTAACCAAAAGCAAAAAATATCTTTAAAAAGCTGTATTTTTTTTTCGTCCCTTTATCGATACTGTCCATGAAAGTTTTAATGATATTTTATCATTAGTATAGGTAATTTTGGTCCGGTATTTTGAAAGTGTCTCAAATAATGGAGTAATTTCTCTTCAAATTTTGATCTCAATCAGAATTTCTTATATCATTTTAGTTTCCCACTTTTTTCTCATTTTTCACTCTTAAATAATTTACCTTTGTTTTCCCAACTTTCGATCCAAATCCATCGGAATATGATTGAATGAATTCATGTATGTCTTCAGAAAACTGGTGATAAATCCACATTAGTGCTAAAATTGTGCCAATTCTGTATAAAATGTTAGATTCATTTTTAATTTCACTTTTATGCGGAGATTTTTTGTTTCTTGGTTTGCTTTGAATTTCTTGCATTGTTGGTTTGATGTTTGCAGCGGGAATCTCAATTGATTTTATAGCATTTGTCAAATTTAATTTTTCTTTCGTTATTTTTTCAATTTGAGACTCACTGTACATTATTTTTCTGGCAGATTCCGTTTCGAAATTTTCTTTTTCGATTGAAATTCTGAATTGGATTAAATTTTGGTGCTATATATTTTGTGAAGGAGGGGAAAATACATTTATCCTGCTTTCAATTTCTGAGAGTCTAGAATTGTACGAAAACAGCCGAAATACCGTCCTACACCGAAATAGGTACAGCTTGTCACATTTTGGCTGGCGATCTTGTTTTTTTGCTCGAAACTGATTGACAAGGTGTCAATTACACCGTTTATTGATCAATGAGAATTAAACTTTGTTTAACATCTACATGTTCGTGTTTTTTAATTCAAATGTTTTGATTGGCGGAGATGAGCTAGAAGAAAAAACTCAGGTCGTGAACAAAAATTTGACAGGCTCTACAACCGAAATAGGGATTTCAGTGCCTAATAATATGAAATGGCCGATATTCTTGAAAAATTTTACGAACCACTCGAGGTCTCAAATGGTACACTTGGATCCTGATTTAACAAAAACCATCAAAATCTCTAACTCACGCTGCAGCTTCCTTGAACTTTGTGACTCACAAACTTAAATAAGATAGATTTATACCTAAGATTGGGATCTCAAGTCCTTCAAATTAACGTTTTCGTTCGATCCTTATTATCAACGCCCAGATTGGTCGAACTCGATTTGTGATTTTGTAAATACAGTGAATCACTGTCAGTGATATCATGTCAGAATGCTTAACATATTTATTTATACATCGAAAATTATCCTTATTGAGTCTTTCTCAGCACGCGTCATAACTTTTAGCCAGTGTACAATCACAATACTCGATTCTCTACTTGAATCAAGAATCCCGCGATTTCATTGGTCACTTTCTCAAAGTTATGACGAGTGCTGAGAAAGACTCAATAGGGATGATTTTCGATATAAACTACTGGCTAAAAAATACAATTTTTTATCCAAATTCCTTAAAATTTTGTCTTCGTAGTCACTTTTTATGTTAGAAATTTTTTCCTCTGTCGAATTTAACAATTTTATTTCCAGCTGATGAAGACGATTGGTTTCTGATTCCATCAGATTTTTAATTTTTACCACGTCATTACTAGTTGTTTTAAGTTGCTTTTCAAGGTTCGTTATATAATTCTGTTTTTCTCCGATAGTATTTTCAAGTGATAGCATTTCAGAATCGTGCAATTTTTCAGATTTTTCAATCTCGGCCTTAAATTTATCTTCTGCTGCTTTGAGCTCATTCTTGCGAAAGTTAAAAATTTTCTATATTGATTACTATCAAAAAATAAGGTAGGATCTCGACTGTGAACGTCCATCTTGACTCTATATATAAGTACCACACCTGAGAGAGAGGGGCAGAGGTGCAGTAGCACTGCGAATCAATACGAGGCTAGTACCTTAAATATATCATTCAATATACTGTATATACACTGTATATAATTATATTACAGTTTAATTATTTACAGTATATTATAATACAGTATAAATATATACAGTATATATTAATCTTGATTTACAGGTAGTGTTTGATAAAATATATTGAAAAAAAAAAATAAAAATGAAATTAGGGTGTCATCTATTTTGAAGGTCGAAAAATGTGCGGAATTATTATTTTTGTGTTTTCAGAGTCAAAAAATATATTCATCGCTATTTTCATTTTTTGTAATTAATCTATGTTCCTATTTAGTTGGTTAGGTGATCCTAGATGAAATAGTCTAATTACTTAAATTGTTATTATTTCGGGTAGAAAAAAGGTTAAAAAAATAGTGCATTAACCATAATATAATTATACAAGACGATTGAAATTTCAAAACTCAAATTGCCGGTCATTGGTTCCGATCATTTTAAGACGAATATTGAAGTATAATCATAATAATGAAATTAAAAGAAACTATTGATATTTTCACATTTAATATGATTAATTTTTATTTTACAATTATTTGCGGAAATGCGGCCGACAAATAAATTATACAATGTAATGTCACACATCTGCTGTTTTCAGATATGTAATCTTCTAGGAACTCTAAGGAATAACTTAATCGATTTCTCCCGAACAGGTGAGCAACTGTGAGACTGAAACTGACTACTTGACTGAAACTTAATTAAATTAATTAATTTCGTGAGACTGAAAATTTGAACTGACTTTAGTATTATTTAATTTTAAACGATTAATTTTTAACACTTTCAACACTTTTTAATCCAAAATTGTCAACCGACTTTCAAATTCCTGACGATCATCTTTTGGTAGAACATCCTTTATGTTAAATTTACTTTTCATAATTTACAAAATTAAATAATTGAATTAAATATTCTCATATATTTTATAATTAATCTTTCAATTATGCGAACGTTTTCGTTTATTCATTATCAAGCATTTAACATTATGTTAAGTTAACACATATTTTATATATGATTTTCAAAATCTTCATCACGGATGATATATACAGTGGGTGAGACCAATGGGCACCACGAGCTTTTCGAAAAGTTGTTGCCCATTGGTCTCACTGTTGCCCATTGGTCTCACCACAAGGGTGTTGCCATTGGTCTCACTAGTCCGATTTTTTAATTTGAATACATGTATTTTCTGAAAACTAACACAGTGTTTTTCATAGTTTGTTACTAGATTATATAAATTTAACTAATCATATTGTGAAATTTCACAAATATATACAGCGGTGTGCGGCCGCGGGCGTTGATATTCGCGCTATAGTTAGATTCCACGCAAAAACCTACGTAAGCCTCCGCAAAAACCTATGCTAGTGAAAATAAATTTATCGTTCCTGGCGTGACGACGTATAGTTATTGGAAAGATAGGCCTTTTTTAAAACGTTCCTAGGCAAAAGATAAGCGTATTTTTAAACCAGATTTTCAGACCAAAATTCTCCAGTCGGCGCGACAAGAAAATACACTGTTTGTAAACATGTTCAGATTGACCAATGAAGTGTCGTGTATTTCAAGGAGTTAAAACATGTTTTGTCAAGTCTCGCTTAACATGTCGGCTAGCTTGAAATGGGCTAACTAGTTATCAGATAAAATAGTTAGTTTCTGAGAGTGATTTTCTGTGGAGCATATTTTATTCATAATTTTCATGTTTCCTTGACATTTTTAACGATTTTCGGATAAACTTTTTCAAATTCATGTTTATTTTAAAATAAATTTAATTATTTTTTTCAATAAAATAAATTTATACATCCTAGAGACTTGTAACGAAAATTAACTTTGAAATCACCAAAAATTCTCACTCTGACCATATTTAACGCAATTTTAACTAATAAGTATTGCCAATTGAGGCAATCAGAGCACTTTTCCAAAGTACGGATATAGTTTAGAAAGTACGCGGTGATAGTTATAATTACAGCGTATAGTAGGGTTTTTTGGCGACACAACATTTTCTGATTATACGCCGCACCGGCTGTATGTAATTTATTATAAATTTATCGAAATTATGGGCAAATCGAAAAAAATTGCCATAGAAAATTATCATAAATTTTAGAGTGTTGCCCATTGGTCTCATAGGTCTGAAATAATCAAATCTGCGAAAAATTGTTGCCCATTGGTCTCACTGTTGCCCATTGGTCACTGTTGCCCATTGGTCTCACCCACTGTATATGTATTACGTATAATATATAACAAAGTACCTGCCTCTCAATCATATGCAGCGCACTAGCCTCACCACACCTGTCGCGTTAGTTGTATGGTACTTATATAGAGTCAAGATGGACGTTCACAGTTGTGAGTCAACCAAAAATAAAATGAGATCTAAAAATGTCAGTTTTGTATAAAGGAGATTATAGTTTCTCATCATTTTGGGCACAAGTTGGCCAAAAATTGGACTAACAAAGTTTTGGCTATTAATCGCATTTATATCGTTTTTTCTGTTCAAATTGAATATTATAACGATTTGATAGTCAAAAGGGGGGGGGCTATTGCCAATATAATTTTACTTTCTCTACACTGATAGTTTTGATTCTCCTCAAAATTGGTCGTTGCTATTTTTTGACCTCGGACACCTTAATAGGGTGACCCTATCTTGAAGTCAAATCATAATTCATGACTTATTTGTCAATTTTATTCTCATTTTCAACTTTTTCTTGATATCACTCAATTCTGTGATGCTTTCTTCACCGTATTTTAAAGTATCAATTTGCTGATTTGCAATTTCCAATTGAGTTTTCAGCTCCTCAAGCTCAACTTGTTTTTTTTGTTCTTCTACAAGTTCGGATTTGATTGACTCCAATGATACTGTTATCGATCTTTTTTCGAGGTTAAATTTGTTATTAAAATTAATTAGTATACATTTTTAGTCCACAAAATGTTTGATGAAATTTATCTCGTTTTTTGCTGTTAAAATTGCGTAGGTGAAAAATTCTACAAATTGTAAGTGAAAATGTGTGCAATAAAAATATGATGTTGCACGAAAAATATTTTTGGTTTAATTTTATAAATACACCAACCTGTTTCCGTGTACAAAATTTGAACGAAGCATGGGACATTCCGGAAATTTGTTCTGCTCATATCCGACAACGCATTTATCATAGCAAAAAATGGACCCTTTGACCCTTGTGAACACAGAGCCACAATTGTGGCTCAAGCATACCTAAAATCATTCATAAAAAGAAGAAAACGGGATCGTTGAATCTTTTCTCTCATACACATTATAAAAAAATTTGATTTGGTTATCTTAAAATAATTCAAATTTTATTCGAATGTTTAGTTCAAGTATTACGGGGTGTTGATTTATTAAGATTTTTTGCCTATGTTTTACTTC
The DNA here is from genome assembly GCA_004367855.1 of Oikopleura vanhoeffeni. NCBI lineage: Eukaryota > Metazoa > Chordata > Appendicularia > Copelata > Oikopleuridae > Oikopleura > Oikopleura vanhoeffeni. The sequence continues at coordinate 8,718 of SCLH01004924.1, forward strand.
CGGAAAGTATTATTTCGGAACTAGACATAAATTACAAATATGAGATTAGCCAGTTTTTAGGAAAGTATTTTGTGCATGCACAACCGTTGAAATAAAAATGTATTGGTATTTGGTCTAGGGGCAGATATTTTTTTTCGGAAGTGAAATTTCTAAATTTTCAACTTCAAAGTATCCAATGAAAAAATTAATCTAGAATTAAAGTGAATTCAAGGAGGCGATGGCGTCGTATTTTTCGAGCCCTTATAAGAATTAATTATGACACATTATATCGGGTATGACATAAAGTTTGACCCAAGGAATCTCATGGTTGGCATATTCTTCAAAACAATCTAAATACAATCTAGAATTTTCAAAATTACAATCATTTTTGCTTTACTCGCATAAAACCGGTATCTACGCCTTATATGAACATTTATTTCATTGGTAATATCCACCGCGCTAAACGATGCATGAAATGAAAATTACAATGTCTAATACGAATTCTAGAAGATTTAATTATTTTTGCAAGCAAAAATGTTACACTTAATTATGAGAATTTGACGGCTGATTGGTTGTAAGCTGTTTAGCCAACTTTTTGATCAGTTATGAATCTCAGCTTCAATATGGATGTACTTTGTTCCGAATCAGACGAACTTTGTTTTTTTCGAACTTTTCATTTCCGGTTAACTTATAGTCATATTTCTAGAATTCCAGGGTGAAATTCAAAAATCCGAGCCAAACATATTGACAATCTAAAATTGTCCACAGGTGTACTTGATAACCATTTCAACTTGCAAATAATAGAAAAAAGTAATAATCTGCGTTTTTAGGGAAAAATAAACCTTTTTTTTATCAAAAATCATGATTTTTCCATCAAAATTTTTGACTTATTAAAAATTAAATATGGTTTATGAGATATAAATCAAAGCAAACAAAACTTTGACGTAGGCCAGATACTTGTGCATCGTTTCCTACAAAAGTGTAAGTTGTGAAGACAACTGTGACCGTGCAGCACGTGATATCGTAAACCTTGCTTTTCTCACTATATTTTCAAGAACTAAAAATTAAAATTCTAGAATATAAAATGTCGGATGCAAAAATATCACTTCTCAACTTCCTTATAAAGATAAAATTTAAATTCCAACTGCCTTAAGGGGATGGTGTGGGTGATTTAACACATTTTGGAGGCTTGGTACGGCTAAACTGATGACGGTAGAACATTTTCATCAATACACATGAAGGATCTATCCTTGATCACGGGATTTCATCTCCAACCATCTGGGTAACCGCGGTTAAACATGAGTCCCTCAGCTTTTTTCAAAGAAACAAGGATCCTAGAGCTTATATCGGAAAGTTTTGAGATTTAATGATTATTCGGAAAATTGTCTGAATTTTAGTAAATGAGAGCTATTTTTTTGATTTTTGCCTCAGGGCTCAGCAATCTGGTTGAATATACCGAAAAATGGTGTTTTTTCGACGTTTTGATACAAGGCTTTTTTTATGGAAACGCCAGAAACGTCATTTTCTAGAGAGCAAAACAAAATATTAATAGAAAAACCCTATTTTTTTTCTAGAATCCGCTGTGTTAAAAATGAGACCATAGTTGTTTATATCGTTTCCAGCAAATCGTATACAAGGAATTTTTTGGTGGCACTTATATTTCCTAGTTCTCACTTTTATGTTCAAAATTTTCGATTTCGCGCACTTTTTTGTTGATTTACTGCCAATCAGGCCGAAATTTAGAAAAAAACTTCCTTTTAGATGTTCACCAACCCTTGGGCTTGTTATATAACGAAAGTGACGTTTCCGGCATTTCCAAAGAAAAAGCCTTGTATCAAAACGTCGAAAAAACACCAATTTTCGGCATATTCATTCAGATTGCTGACCTCTGAGGCAAAAATCGAAAAAAAGCTCCCATTTACTAAAATTCAGACAATTTTCCGGATTATCACCAAATCTCAAAACTTTCCGATATAAGCTCTAGGATCCCTGTTTCCTTGAAAAAGCTGAGGAACTCGTGTTTAACCGCGGTTAACAAGATTGTTGGTGTGACTGGTAATGAACTGTATAATGGAATCGCGAGATCAAGGATGGATCTTTCTTGTGTATTAATGAGAAATGTTCTACCGTCATCAGTTTAGCCGTACCAAGCCTCAAAAATGCCAGAAATCACTCACACCCCCTTAAGCTAACTGTAAACAACATTCAAAGTAGAGCCACAATTATGGCTCTGGTGCCTTGGCGGAACTTTGTTTTATATGCTCACAAGGGTTAAAGGAAAATGACCAATAAGTTATTTTGCAATAACTTATTTTCTTTTCAAAACTATGAATTTCGAAAATTTTTATCGAAAATTTTTCACTCATACCTGTTGTCGTTCTCAACACCATTAGCTTTTTCATGATCAAGTTGAATCCGAGCTTTTGTAGCTATCAGTAAAGTAACCAAACGATTTCGCTCTTCTTCCAAATTTTTCGATTGCAGCAAATAAGAAGTTTCCTTCAAATTGACTTTTGAAAGTAAAGTGTTTATAATATAATAAAATACAGATAATAATTTTTCGTATATTTTTGAATTATATTGGAGTGAGACCTTACTTTTCATTTTCAACTTTTGTTACGTAATTCACGAGTACACCGGGCTTGCCGAATTTCTGTCGGCAAGCTCTGCAAAAGGAGCTTGCCTAAACCAAGCTCGCCGACCAGCGAACTTGCCTAAACCGAGCTTGCCTACCACCGAACTTGCCGAAACCGAGGCTTGCCTATCACCGAATGTGCCTAAACCGAATTGCCCGATCACCAAACTTGCCTAACTGGAGCTTGCCGAATCTGAATACTTTTTCAAACCGAGCTTGCCTATCACCGGACCTTGCTACCGAGACCACGCTTGGCATATCAACCCACAACTTGCCTACACCGGAACGTTGCCTAAACCGAGTTGCTACTTCCGAGCTAGCCGATGACCAAGCTGCCTTTAAACGAGATGCCGATCACCGATACTTGCCTAAACAGACTAGGCTTACGAGCTTGTCGAGTCTGAACTTTTTCTCAAACCGCACTTGTCATTATACCGAGCTTGCCGAATCTGAACTTTTTCAAACCGAGCTTGCCTATACCGAGCTTGCCTATCACCGAACTTGCCTGAACTGAACTTGCCGATCACCAAACTTGCCTAAACCGAGCTTGCCTACTACCGAGCTTGCCGATGACTGAACTTGCCTAAACCGAGCTTGCCGATCACCGAACTTGCCTAAACAGAGCTTGCCTAAACCGAGCTTGCATAATCTGAATTTTTTCAAACCGAGCTTGCCTATACCGAGCTTGCCAAATCTGCACTTTTTAAAACCGAGCTTGCCTATACCCTGCTTGCCTAAACCGAGCTTGCCGAATCTGAAGTTTTTCAAACCGAGCTAGCCCAAACCGAGCTTGCCTAAACCGAGCTTGCCGAATCTGACTTTTTTCAAACCGAGCTTGCCCAAACTGAGCTTGCCTTAACCGAGCTTGCCGAATTTGAACTTTTTCAAACCGAGCTTGCCGAATCTGAACTTTTTGAAACCGAGTTTGCCCAAACCGAACTTACCGAATCTGAACTTTTTCAAACCGTGCTTGCCTATACTGAGCTTGCCTGAACCGAGTTTGCCCAAACCGAGCTTGCCCAAACCGTTTAGGCAAGCTTGGTTTGGGCAAGCTCGGTTTGTGAAAGTTCAGATTTGGCAAGCTCGGGTTAGGCTAGCTCGGTTTGGGCAAGCTCGGTGTGGGCAAGCTGAGTTTGAAAAACTTCAGATTTGGCAAGCTCGGTTTTAGCAAGCTCGGTTTGGTCAAGCTCGGTATAGGCAAAATCGTTTTGAAAAAGTTCAGATTCGGCAAAGCTCGGTTTGGGCAAGCTCGGTTTGAAAAAAAGTAAGATTCGGCAAGCTCGGTTTAGGCAAGCTCGGTTTGGGCAAGCTCGGTTTGAAAAAAAGTTAGATTCGGCAAGCTCGGTTTAGGCAAGCTCTGTTTGGGCCTCTCGGTTTAGAAAAAGTTAGATTCCGCAAGCTCGGGTTTGAACTGGGCTCGTGAAATAATGAGTCTACATCGGTTGGGCAAGCTCGGTTTGAAAAAAGTTCCGTTCGGGAAGCTGTTTAGGCAAGCTCGTTTTTTGCAAGCTTCGGGTTTGAAACGGAGCTTTTGCCGAATGTGAACTATTTTAAACTGAGCTTGCCTAAACCGAGCTTGCCGAATCTGAACTTTTTTCAAACCGAGCTTGCCCAGACCGAGCTTGCCAAATCTGATTTTTTTCAACCGTGCTTGCCTATACCGAGCTTGCCTGAACCGAATTTGCTCAAACCGAGCTTGCCCAAACTGTTTAGGCAAGCTCGGTTCGGGCAAGCTCGGTTTGGGCAAGCTGAGTTTGAAAAACTTCAGATTCGGCAAGCTCGGTTTTGGCAAGCTCGGTTTGGTCAGGCTCGGTATAGGCAAGCTCGGTTTGAAAAAGTTCAGATTCGGCAAAGCTCGGTTTGGGCAAGCTCGGTTTGAAAAAAATTAGATTCGGCAAGCTCGGTTTAGGCAAGCTCGGTTTGAGCAAGCTCGGTTTGAAAAAGTTCAGATTAGGCAAGCTCGGTTTAGGCAAGCGCGGTTTGGGCAAGCTCTGTTCAAAACGTTCAGATTAGGCAAGCTCGGTTTAGGCAAACTCCGTTTGGGCAAGCTCGGTTTGAAAAAGTCCAGATTCGGTAAGCTCGGTATTGGCAAGCTCGGTTTGAAAAAGTTCAGATTCGGAAAGCTCGGTTTGGGCAAGCTCAGTTTGAAAAAGTTCAAATTCGGCAAGCTCGGTTTAGGCAAGCTCGGTTTGGGCAAGCTCGGTTTTTAAAAGTTCAGATTCGGCAAGCTCGGTTTAGGCAAGCTCGGTTTGGGCAAGCTCGGTTTGAAAAAATTCAGATTCGGCAAGCTCGGTTTAGGCAACCTCCATTTTGAAAAAGTTCAGATTCGGCAAGCTCGGTTTGAAAAAGTTCAAATTCGGCAAGCTCGGTTTGAGCAAGGTCGGTTTGAAAAAGTTCAGATTCGGCAAGCTCGGTTGAGGCAAGCTCGGTTTTGGCAAGTTCGGTTTGAGAAAGTTCAGATTCGGCGAGCTCGGTAATCGGCAAGTTCGGTTTAGGCAANGGTATCGGCAAGCTCGGTGATAGGCAAGCTCGGTTGTAGGCCAGCTCGGTTTAGGCAAGTTCGGTATAGGCAAGCTCGGTGATCGGCAAGTTCGGTATCGGGAAGTTCGGTGGTCGGCTAGCTCGGTTTCGGCAAGCTCGGTGGTCGGCAAGCTCTGTATCGGCAATCTTGGTGATAGGCAAGCTCTGTATCGGCAATCTCGGTGATAGGCAAGCTCTGATAGGCAAGCTCGGTTTAGGCAAGTTCTACAAGCAAGCCCAGTGTACTCGTAATTCACCTTTAACTAAATATTATTGGCTTTAAAGCTTTCATGAGATAATATTTAAAAAATATTCCGAACAACGAGTAAGTATTATTTTGAACAAATATTAAAATTAAAGGAATTTGAGGTCATAATGATTTAACTTGAAAATAAACTTTTATTGATTTTTCTCCAAAATTGTCCTCGCAGACGGGACAAACTAAAATGAAAATCCTAGGTTTTGTCCATATTTTGTCTTAATAATCCTCATACAGTATGTAGAGTATCAGTATAAATATCAATAATAATATGTATCTTAATTAATTATTATTAATTTAATTAATTTATAATTATATTGTAGGTTTTTAGATTTTAAAAATCAATTCCTGTTTAAAATTATGTAGTTCACTTATTTCATCCAAAGTATCTTCAATAAGTGTTACATAGTTCTCTTGTGATTCATACATTTCCTTCACAGTTTTATCAAGTACTGCATTTGTTTCATCAATTTGGCTTCTAGCTTCTTCGAGCTCATTCATTAAATTTCCTATTTTCTCTTTCGCGTCATTTCTAGCTTTCTCAGCAGCTTTCTTTTCGTCTTCAAGTTGAGCAGTAAATCCTGAGAAAAATTTCAAAAACTTAAAACTTTCAGAAAAAGTAAAAAACTTCAAAGCTTTTTTTTTGTTTGAAATTTTTTCACCCTTCTTCATACTCAAAGGTTAATCTGGTACTTGTTTCGTCCATGATTTTAAGACACGTTTTCGATGCAAGAAATTCGGCCCGAGCAGAGTACGGAGAAACGTATGCTAAGATTTTCACTTTGTTCGTGCGAGCCAATAGGAAATCCATGAGTAAAGCTTTCTGTCTTCCAAAGCCCCACGAGTACTATAAGTAAGGTTCAATAAGTGCTAAGTATGAAAAATTAAAACCAAATAAGATTTATTTTTAAATATATTTAATTATAACTCGCAAGACAAATGAGTTGTTTAAAATTTTTAATTTTCGATATTTATGACTTATCGGAGCGAATTTACTGTTGAAATATTAATGCTTCAGATAATAATGCATTGGAAAACGAGAAAATTTGTAGTGTTCTGTTCGTATATATAAGAACAACTGTGATGTTGTCATATTAACCTCACGTTTTTGTGCCATATTGTTTTTATCTACAAAATACCTTGAAAATTTTTTTAAGCCATTTATAAATACGAAAAATTAATTTTGGCCGCAGAATAATGAAGACCCTTTTTTTGCATTTCGTTAAAAATTGTTTGAAAAATTGTGAAAATTTTCCGAAAAACACGAGGTGTATTTAAATAACTTTTTGTGTGTAAAATAAGATGATATTTTCGTTTCACTTTTTTGTAAAAGAACTAAGGTAATTTCGGTCAAGTTAAAAATGTTTGCAAAAAATTCTAGACTTTAAGACTTTGATAAATTATTCTTTCGCTTACATAAAGTTAACATTAAGTCGCTTACATTAAGTTTAATCTTGAGAATGATAATAAATCGAAACGTTGATAAAAATTAGTTTTTAAAATGTATTTATATTATTTCCAAAACGAGTTATTTCAAAATATTTTGCCATAATGTCCTTAAAATTTGCTTTTTTGCCTGAGAAGTAATGAAGACGTTTTTTGTTCTTTCCCTAAAAATACATAAAAATATATTTTTCCCTTCTTGCCGTATTGACAATACGGTATTGTCCTTATAGAGCGACACGCTAAAATAAAAAGCGGAGGTTTAGGCCTTTAGTTGTTCAAATTTTCTTTATAGAGGGACACGTCAAATAAAACAAGTAAGTTTCGGCCATATTGTTCTTGTAGAAGGTTACCTCATAGACTCACACCACAGTATTTTCAAAATCTAAAGCTCTTAGCCTTACAACAATTTCAACAAGGTTTTGTGTGATAATTTGAATCAATCTACTAGTATATATACTAGTATATATATACCGTCTAATATGTCGGTATATGTCGTCTAAATTTAAAATAGAATTTCGTATAAAAGTAAAAAACAAAACGCCCTTTGAATGCCCGAATAATTTAAAATTTTTATGGACCAGTCCTGAAATTTTTTCTCGACGTCAAAACTGAGGATCTTGTCATTTTCATCTGCGATCGTTATTATGGAAGTAGATGTTACTTTACTTTTTTCAGTGACGGCCTCTTTATTTCTGAAAAGACCATAAGCGAGAAATTCGGTTGTAGAACTGACTCAGGTTCAAAAAAGCTAAGAATAAAAATATATTTCCGAAATTCGAAATTTTGTTCTTTGAACCTGCACTTGTTTCCGGTTTCCAACCGCCTACTCGATGCTTTGCTGAATTTCCAACTTCTAATCTATTCAAGGGTGTCCGAGGTCAGTTAAGCACTTCGATTTTTTGATGTCGCAGCACGAGTCTGATTGGTTGAAATTTAAACCAATCGGAATCATTCATTTTGACGGACTTTCAAGGAAATTTCTGAACTTTTGAGGGTAATTTCCAGAAAATTTGAGAAATAACTTTTGACCTCGGACACCCTTATCTATGCTCACTCCCATCGATTTTTTCGAAATTAGTTTTGATTTCTTTCTCCATGTTCCAAATATCATCAATTATGATTTCAAAAGCAGTGCAAATAGATTCGTAAGCTGTTTTTTCTGTCATATCAACATCCGCCTTCAAAAATTATCTTCAAATAAACTCAGCAGCAAAAATGCACCAGACAATTTTTTTATTGTTTCTGGTTATGATAAATATGAAGTACAATAAAATATTTTAACAAACTTATTTTTATGATTTTTACTGAAAATATGGACACTTTGAAATTAACTGGTAATATTTTTTATCGTCACACAAGGTTGAGTAGGCTTTTGCATGATACAGTATTGATACTCTTAAAATCTGCTTTCGAACAGTTTACTTTACAAAAATTCACAGGAAAAGTTTAAAATGAAAAACGAATTCAAAATTTTAAAATTTGCGAAAATAATTTTGCCCTTGCCCAGCGACGACTCGAATTTAACTCTCACATTCATCAATTATTCTATTACGGTTTAAGATTTATTACAATTTAACCGTAACCGACGTTTTACTGATTTTCAAACGTTAGTCCTGAGCTAACCGCAATTCGTATTGAGTTCAAATTCGGATTCTAGATATTGTTTGAAATTTTTCAAAAAATGTTCTAAAATTTTGTATGACCGGACGGCCGTATACTCCAAAAATATTTTTCATTTTTGTAATTCTATCTAGCTCTGATATCAAATTTTTTTTTTTCAGTAAACTTTAATTTGTGAGCTTAACAGCCGTACAAAGCCTGATTTCAAATTCTTGTATTTAGAAATTTCCAAAAAATGGGTGTTTTGACATGTTCGTTTATCCCATTTCATTTAGTCAGACAATATCAGATTTTTTTGAAAAAGCACTTCTTTAAAAGTGTGCCAACGAGGCGGTACAAAGAGTTTTTAATTTTTTCTCTCATTATTTTAAGGCACTCAAATTATTACCTTCAATTCGTCAAAATAGGATTTTGAAAAAATTCAAATTTTTTGATAAAACTAATTTGATAATTTTTGTCGTAAGTTGCACATAAAATAGTTTAAAAATAGTCAATCCAATGTCTTAATCACGAGAAAAGTTAATTACCTAAAAAAAACTTGAAAAAAATTCCATTATTATGCAATATCGGATTTTTATCGAAATTTCAACTTTTTTAGTTTTATAAGCAAACCGTTAACAAAATAAAAATGCAGCAAAATCAGCTTTCTATCACTTCTGGTCTGAGAAACAGCCTCCGTCGTACCCCAAATTTCTATCTAAGAAAATATTTGATTTTTTATATTTGAAAAATTAATTCCATGTCAAGATCTAATTCACAGTATCTATGCAACAAAATTAGGGCAAAAATATACTTCAAAAATACAGTGCGGTTAAGGAAAATAAAACTTTGAAAATATAGAAAATTTTGAAAAATTTTTGACATCGAAAATTTTTTTATATATTTCTGAAGCAAACAGCACGAAAGTACAATGCAACAAAAAGCTTCCTATCACTTATGAGTCTCGGAATACAGCCCTCGGTTACCCATAAACGATTGTTTTAATGAATGAGCACCCGCAAAATTTTCTAATTACACGTAAAATTAACCTATGCCTAAATTAGTGTATTCCAACTTCATTCGCTGGAATTTTGAATATAATGATGCATAAATGTCTTGCTCCAAAAGAGGTGCTATTCCTTGTAGCGAACTTTCAGCATTTTTTATTGCCAATTTCATATGATTTAAAATCCCTTTTTTCTCTTTGAACTTCGCATAAAGACTTCCAATTATTTCCTCATTTCCGCCAAAAACATGCTTTTCCATTATCTCATAAATCTCCTCTTCCATCATTTTTCAGATTTTGGTGATAGTACTGGGTGTTTCATAAAACTAATAATCGTCGCTAGTCGTAAAATGAAAGCTGAATCTGTATTTTTCGAGTTATTGACAAAGACTTTCTTAACATTTCGAAAACAGATTAAAAGTATTGGCATTTAAATTTGATAATTTCCTGTCTCGTCTAAAAAATAACGATTAGACTCAATTTGAGTCACTCAAATATCATTTAAACTACGATAAATGATCATTTATACCGATAAAATAATGAAATCAATCGTGGAAATAAATCAATTTTGGCCGATGATCAGAAACAGAGACATACAATCCCTCTGGCATAAAAAGTATTAACAATTAAGACAGCCATTATTGATAATTTTGGATTTCAATTTCAAAAAAAATTTTTGAAAAGTTGCAAAATTTTAGAAAAGTTGCAAAATTTTCGAGATCTCAAATTTTTTTCGACCGGAAATGGGTATTATGGGTATCAAAATTATCTCCACAAAATTTTGACCATTTTGGCAAAAAAATAAATTAAAATAATAATAATTTTTTTCGAGCCTGTTCGTTAGATGACAGTCTATTGAATATACTATATTCCCAACGAGATTCATAGCTCGGAAGACTGTCAGCCTAGAATTATAATGCCGTCGGGCTGCCAAGTCCTAAATCGAAAACAATGTCAACCACCACCTGTTTGAAATGTTATATTACCCACCTGCATATAAGTGTTTCAAAACACACTAGTATTCAAACTTGACAAAAAAGAGATAAATATGGATTTTTCCTAATTTAAAACCGCAAGAGCGTGACCGCAACGAATTTTCGGTTAAAACAAAATCAACTAGTGTTAGATAAGTTTGAAAATTTTTTTTTGTAATTTGAAGGTAAAATTTAACCATTGAAAATTTATTTTAAATATAAAGTTTTGGCAGCAAGTTGATGCAACCATGGAATTCAATTGATAAATTCGTTGTTGTATAATACGTCAAAATTTTAAAACTTTCAAAATAAATCAAACAAACTAAATTTCAAAAAAGTATGATTTAGAGTATAAACAGAAGCGAAGAAACAAAACGAAAGCATATTAAAATATAGTGAACCTAGCCATTCCCAATATTTTCAGCTAAGGATTCCAAAAAAATGTATAGTTTAAAAATTTGTGAACAAGAAAGAAATGAAGGAAGGAGTTTTTGGAATTAGCTGAATTGGCTGAATTAGCTGGAATTGGCTGAAACTAACCAAGGGGCAAGGTAGATAATGTCAAGATCCCTGTGATAAACTCCAGTTTTTTGTTATTATTTAACTTTAAGTCTAGAAAATATTTTTTAAACACGTCTGTATGAACTTTATACTACATGTATAAAATACATGTATTAAATAGTGATACGATCAGTAAGAACTTTCCTTTGTTCTTTATACAATTTTGACCCATCTGATATTTTGGTGTCCAGCAGAAAATACGTGGAAGATGGCTGGTGCAAGAAGCATTATTCAGTGTTGTGATCGAAATCTTAACTAAAGAGGAATAGTATTCAGATTTCATGCAAAACGCCTACAGCAAACATACTCTTATTATTTTTAACGAGTTGTCAATAATAAAATAGAAAAAAATGCTGATTTTTGACAGTCATGTTCACTGGTTTGATTTAGTCGAAAATGAGAGTTGGTACGAACAATGGCCTCCAAAAGTAGATAAAGGACTCAGAGATACACATTTACCACAAAAATATTATGATGAAGCTCAAAATCTTATCCGTGGTTCAAATCATGTTCAGGTAATTTCGATTATTATTCGAAGTTGTTTTTTCTAGAATACCAAGATGTTGCCTAATAAAGGTAATAAATTAAATTACTCCTTTTAACGTGTGATTTAAACGTTGTGGCTACGCATTCTAATCAAAAAGTGATAAAGGGATATGCTTTTCCCAACGGAACTCAATCTCAAAAACGTTTTCTATCTCTATAGCGCGTGTTAGAATCCCACTAATGTTGTCTGACTGATTGTCTTGAGTATGATTATAGGCAAGGGTAATTGATATTGGGACTGCTAAATTTGATCGATGTGAAATCACTCGAACAATCACTAAGACAATCCCTTAGACAACATCAGTGGGATTCGAACACGCGCTTTAGAGATAGTTAACGTTTTCGAGATAGATTTCCGTTGGGAAAAGGATATAATCAATATTTATTATTTACAGGGGGGGGCCAAAATGGCCGAAATTTTTTTTCAAAAAATTTTACGATATTTGTTATTTTCGAGGATATTGGCACTTTCGGCGATATGAGGACAGAAATATTGTTTTTGTTCAAACATGAAAAACGCGTGGGCGTTCGAAATGACGTCATAATTTAAAAAAATTATATTTTCATAGAAGTTTACAACAGGTTCTACTGAAGTAAGGACCAAAATGTGTAGAATTACGTTCTCCACAGAACAAAATCAAATTAAAATTTTAAAAAGAAGATTTGAGAAGTGTAATCTGTGAATATGTGTCTCGGTGGGAATCGATTAAGTTATTTCTTTGAAGAGTTCTAAAAGATTACAATCCGCAAAACAGCAGATTGGTGAACATTATGATTTATTTGCCCGCATTTCCGCGAAATAATTGTAAATAAAAATTAAATCATATAAAAAGTGCAAATTATCAATAAGTTTCTTTAATTTCATAATTATGATTATACTCTAAGGATTTTCACTGATTATAAATTCTACGATCCCGTTGTTTGCCTTTTTGAATGAAAAAAATCCTACGTCTTAAAATGACCGGACAAAAATGACCGTCACATTTGAGTTTAAAATTTCTTATTTCAAATCGTCTTATGTAAAATTTGTTTATTTGAAATTAAATTAGACTCTATTTCATCTAGATGTCACCTAACTCAACTTAATCGACCTTCCAAGATAGATGACACCCTAATTTCATCTACCATTTCTTTTTCCTCAATATATTTTATCAAAACACTACTTGTAAATAAAGAATAAATTATACTGTTATATTGTATGATATATTAAAGGTACTAGCCTCGTATTGATCGCAGTGCTACTACACCTCGGCCCCTCTCTCCCAGGTGTGGTACTTATATAAAGTCAAGATGGACGTTCACAGTCGAGATCCTACCTGAATATGACGTCCTTCATGACATAGTCAGAGTAATTTGTAATACAAATCTCAAAAGCTCACGCTATTTCGGGGATATTGGCTCTTTCGGCAATATGGCCACTGTCAGGAATTTAGCTAATAATCGTGAAATTGCTTAGGTTTTTCCGGCGATATAGGCTTCCTTCTGTATTATGCATTGTTTTCGGTTATGCATATTACAAGTTAAGCCTGGCTCGTTATATTTTTTGATTGAATTTACGACAGTCAAAATTCATTTTTCATTATAGTTATTAGCCTGATAATTTTTTTTTGAGAGAATTTGAATATTTTTACAAAATATACTACAGAAATATCAGAACTGAAAATTGGTATAGAATTTTGAAATATTCAATTGGGTCGGATCATTCCCTGAAAAAAGTAAATTGGCTATTTCGATCCGACCAAATTGTGCCGACCACTGACTAAAACAGTTAATATATGAAAAAATTGTTCTCACAAAATTTTTATAAACATTAAGGTTTCTTCAACAATCATTGAAAATAGATGGATAATGAAACAATCTGATGTTCGTGAAAAAACTTCGGCAATGACTGCATGGCTAAATATGGATGATTCAGATAAATTTGCAGAAAAACTTAGAGAACTGCTCCACAATTCTACTTGTAGAAAAATTGTTTCAATACGATCAATCGCTGAAGCTCATCCAGATCCAAATTTTCTTGCTAGAGAAAATGTTATAAAAAATACAAATGTTCTGGGCAAACATGAGATACCTTTCGAACTTTTGATCAGGAAAGGAGATGAGCATTTTTGCATGAAATCTTTCAATACCCAAAACATGTCGTAGAGTCAAATTGACCATCATGGTTGAAAAACAATTGTGTCCTTATGGGAACGTCCGTTGCAGTCAAAGATTTAAATCATGTGTCAGCTGAATAAGATCGTAAAGGGGTTTTCCTATCCGATCTAATCTAATAAGGTGCAAATTGTCGGTTTTTCAAATCGAAATTTTATTTTTAGTGTTCCGAGTCGGCTTAAAACTATTAATTGGATATTCACTTCTATCATCGTTTCGATTTTCCTCATAATTTCTGTATTAACAAGATTTTTTATATGAAAACTAATAATTTGGTGCACAAAACTGACTGTCAGACGATTTTTCGAGAAATTTTAAGTTTCAAAATAAGATATGTTTCGATTTTGAAAGATATGTTCAAACTTGTCAGATTTTAAAAATGGTCAATAAAAACAATATGAAATCTCCAGTAAAGAACACGAAATTTGAATTCGGCTCTGATTTTGGTACAAAACTGTCCGAATCAAAAGTTTATTATAAATCATATGGGAAAACCAGATGTTACTGGTGATAAATGGGAAGAAGAATCAGATTGGGTCACTGGAATGAAAAAACTATCTGAATTCAAAAATGTTCACTGCAAATTATCTGGATTTTATGCAGGTGAAAAATTAATGTCGAGTTATAATTTTTGTTGATGGGAATACATACATTTATAAACAATTTAAAAGCATTTTCTAGCCTTTAAAAATCATAACTGAAAATTGAACGGTTAACAATCACGAAAGATCAGGTCAAAAATCCACTCCGGTAAAAACGTAGTTAAAACCCAATTTTTGAGTGAAACATTAAAAAAGAGCTAACAGCACGCTCTGAGTAGTTTTTATCAAGAAAAAATTCCCCCTTTTTACAAATATTCGACAGTATTTAGAACAATACCTGTATACCGGTATATCTGAAATCTGGGAAGAGGGCCCATTTTAGTAGATCAAGCCATTTTAGTATCATTTTCTTAAAAAGGGCCATTTTCCGAGATTTAAGATATAATTCTTTTTTTTTCGCTGCTGGAAGTCAAAGCAACGTATTCTGCAAAAATATGTGAAAAATAATCATGAAATTTTTTGACAATAATAAATTCAAAAATGCACTCATTTTTTAATTATTCATTTTTCAAAAGTGCGAACGCTTTCGTTTATTCATTATCAAGCAAAATTTAACATAATAAGTTTTTTTTATCAGAAAATATATAAAGTCAAATTCAGCAATAATCTAGAATTTTTCAATATAATTTTTTGAGACACTCGGCATATTACAAAATAAAAAAATTTATAAGCCCGAATTTCAAAAAAGTTTAAAATACATTTGGGTGTTGACTTGGATGTTTAATTTCGGTCGAAACCTACGGATATAGAATGCTTCAGACCGAAGACCATCATAAACATTCCGAATTTTTTTTTTGTAAAATAGAGTAATGCGATCTGTAAAATTCATTTTCTTTTTGAAGTTCTGTCAATTTTAACGGTAAGGGAATTTTTAATTGTGTGTTTTTAGCTCAATCTTCTGATGGTGAAAGTTCTTATGATTTCAAACCCAATGTTGGGAAAGTTCAAACTATGATCGGTCATTGTATAGAAAATTTCGGAAGTCAAAGATGTTTCTGGGGATCTGATTGGCCAGTTTCTTTACATACAAATTATACAAATCTTGCGGAAAATATTTCGATTTATAAAAATGCACTTGAGAAACTCAATGTCGAAAAGGATGAAATTGATGCCATATTCGACACCAATGCAAAAAAATTTTATAATTTGGAATTAAATTCGAATTACAGATTTCATGAAAAATTTAATAACCAATAAATCGAGTCATTCTGAATTTACATGTGATTTTCAATGAATGAAAATATTCAAATTAATTTCCGACAAAAAATTTAATTTTGCTTTCAAACTTCAGTTGAATCAGAAAAACGATTCGAAATTTGATTGTTAAATACCTGGAATACTTTTAATCCCTTTGAGAATGAACAACCGATTAAGGAGGTGGTGTTAGTGAGTTTTTGGATTTCAGAGGCTTCGTACGGATAGACAAATGCAGACTGGACATTTTTTAACATACATTATGAAGATCAATCTTTGATCTCGCGATTCCATCAGACAGTTTAGTATCACTCCAATCAACCATCTGGTTAACCGCGGTTAAACACGAGTCCCTCAGTTCAAAGAAACAAGGATCCTAGAGCTTATATCGGAAACTTTTGAGATTTGGTGAGAATCCGGTAAATTGTCTGAATTTTGGTGAATAGGAGCTATTTTTTCCGATTTTTACCTCAAAGGTCAGCAATCTGGTTGAATGTGCCGAAAAAGGGTGTTTTTCGACATTTTGATAGAAGGCTTTTTCTGTGTAAATGCAAGAAACGTCATTTTCGGAATGTAACAAGACCAAGGGGTAGTGAACATCGTATAGGACGTCCTTTTTCGAATTTCGACCTGATTGGCTATAAATCGATAAAAAAGTTCGCGAAATCGACAATTTTGAATATGAAAGCGAAAAATAGATAATTTAAATGCCACCAAAAAATTTCTTGGGTACGGTTTGCTGGTAACAATATAAGCAACTATGGTCTGATTTTGAACACAGCGGATTCTAGAAAAAAATTAAACTTTTTCATCAAAATTATTTTTTGATCTCTAGCACCGTTTCTGTTCGAAATCAGACAATAGTTGCTTATATCGTTTCCAGCAAACCGTACCCAAAGAATATTTTGGTGGCATTTAAATTTTCTAATTCTCACTTCCATATTCAAAATTGTTGATTTCGCGCACTTTCTTCTCGATTCACAGCCTATCAGGTCGAAATTCGAAAAAGTACCTTTCATACGATGTTAACCACCCCTTGGGCTTGTTACATTCCGAAAATGACGTTTCTTGCATTTCTACAAAAAAAGCCTTTTATCAAAACGTCGAAAAAAACCGGTTTTCGGCACATTCAACCAAAAACAGCTTATATAAACTAAAATTCAGACAATGTTTCAGATTCTCACCAAATCTCAAAACTTTCTGATATAAGCTCTAGGATCCTTGTTCCTTTGAAAAAGCTGAGAGACTCGTGTATAACCGCGGTTAACCAGATGGTTGGTGAGAGTGGTACTAAACTGTCTCATGGAATCGCGAGATCAAAGATAGATCTTCCTGATGTTTGTTTCAAAAATGTCCAGTCTGCATTTGTCTAACCGTACGAAGCCTCTCAAATCCCAAAAATCACTAACACCCCCTTAAGAAAGACAGAAAAACATTGCCTAGTATTTTATCAAGAACAGGATAAGCGATTTAATTGCATTCACTTCCCGTCACTGAGTACTAGACAAAGTTTTTTTTTGCCTTTTTTACTCGGTTTTCATTCTTAAGGAATATTGTGCAAATTAAAAACATAAATAAAATTTGCAAAATTGTCCGTCTGATTTAAAACTAGCGACCCACACCCCCATAAGTACATTGAAAAATAAATGAAATTATGTGTTTGATACGATGAAAACCGGACCTTCCGGTTATTGTGTGAGATTTAATATAAGGCAGCTAAAATATTTTTTCTTTTATTTTCGGTTACGCACTTTTTCAGCCATGTCTTGGGAAAAGTTATAGGCTTCGCACGAAGCCGGCCGTATCGCTTTTATAAATACATTTATCAGCAAATCGCTATAAATGTATTTTTGCTTCGAATGAGACATCGTTGCTTGAAAGTTGCTGGTTTATTCGGCTAATTTTTTTCAAGAAAATCAAATGACGATCATTTGACAAAAATTTAGCAATATTTTTAATAACAAGATTGGAAACTTTGTTCGTACATGTCTGGTGCACCTGGTCGACAGCCAACGCATTCTCGTGCCATAGTCTGAAATTAAGAAATAAGTTTAACAAGATAAATATTCATCATGCCACTCGTCGATAATTTAAAAATCCTTATTCAACCCAAAATTAACACATTATTTTGGCAAATGATGTATTATCAATGAGAATTTGTCTCAAGAATATTAAGAACGCTGTCACTTGAGTGAAGCAGGCTGATATATATTAAAAACGGTCGATAGTAAAATGTGTAATGGCTATATTTTCAAGTGAGAACAACCCGAACAAAAATTTCTAGAACTTAAAAATTGGAAAACTCCATGCTCAATGTTGAGACATAAAATACCATTAGTAAAATAAAAAAATAGTTTTTGCTCGAAATAATATTTTCAAAAATGAATTAACATTATGAAAAAAAACAGATTTTGGTAAATTTTCAAACTGTTGAGCAAATTTATATTTTGATTGGACCCGTGTAATAAAAGAAATTACATGTCATTTTGAAGAATTCAATTAAATAATCTGAACCAAAAATAGAATTTTAATGCTCTAAAAATCTTATTCTTGCATGTTAAAAATCAAAATCAAACATTTATACATAACATCTACGATCGATGCATTAAAATCAGAGAAATTAATAAAATGGCAAAATGCTCTTGTGGCCTTGATGAGAAATATCCCCTCAATCCGTTTTTTGACCTGATGCTTCGATTCAATCTAAATCTATTACGGTACTTGCTGGGGCTTTTATGCCACTTTTCAGCCAACATTTTTATATAATTCGGCTTTCGAAAAAGACACATCCGATAGAGTTCGTAGATAGCTCAAACTGTGCATGAATATTTAGAGAAGAATAAATTCGAAAAAATGGTCCGATTAGAACTATCTCAGAACTTAATCGGATGAGTCGTTTTGAAAGCCGAATTATATAAGGATTTTGGCTCAAAAAGTGGCATAAAAGCCCAGCAAGTACCGTAATAAATATTGAAAAAACTTTATCTGGAACAAAGCAACTGATCTGGCTTTTTTGCTTGATATTTGTGTCTCACAAAACGTCTTTCGAGAGCCAGTGGCTCTTGGACGTCATTCCGTGAGCAAGACTTAATTGCGGTAATTTGAATAACAAAATAGGTTGCAAGATACTAAAAAATATTTAACGTATTATATATATATATATGATATATGACGTATTATATATGAATAGTTATTTGACTGACTAACTTAGTTTCGAATTTAGTACCAGATAAAGATTGGATTGTGTCAAACATGATCACCCGCGTACACAAATTCACTTATTTTAAAATTGAGCTCTTGGCTGAGTTTTTTCATGAGGATGTAGCATTTTCAAAATGTTTTCTTTTTCAACTCCCACCTGCACGAGCGTGTTTCAAATCACAGAGATCAAAAATATATTGGGGAAGTGTCATTTTGGCCAGCGGAATATCGGAACCGACGCCCCAAAGTTCCCATTATATATTTAATTTAAAAAAAAAATTAGTGAGTTTCAGAAATTCCTTATCGGAGCGGAAATGCATTAATTGGATGCAATTTTTGTTTTATGCAGTTAAAACAGCACTGGAACCAGAGAATAATCTCCAAATATAATTTTATGCGTAACTTTTGGACTTATGAGTCTATAAATATACATATAGGCTATATGATATTGGGGTCGTTTTTCAAACGAAAAAGTTTTGCATCATTAAATTATACATCCGGCACCATATGGTGGTGAAAAGAACCTCCAAACTACCGCTTGCGTGATATTTTTCATTTTAAACTCCGGCAAAACATTCAATTTAGACACAATAATTATCAATGTCAAAATCGTAAAGGCTATTTTTGAGCTCAGCATTATTTATTCCTAGGCAAATACAACGCGTGTGATCTGAAACACACTCGTGCAGGTACGAAATAGACCCCCTAGCAGGTGGGGGTTAAGCTAGTTTTTCTGTGATATTAATCTTCTTAATATAGCAATTTTAAACTTATTTTTAGAGACTGCAAAAAACATGTCAACATCAAAGTAAGTTTTCTGATTTCGGGTGTTAATTAAGGATAAATTTCTAGAGAGTCTTCGGAGAGTCTAAGGCTTAGACTCTAAGCGTGCCTGAAAGTCCGGCGGTTAGTCCGCCTTTGTTAAAAATCCATTAATTTGGATTTTTCCGTTAAACCACTGTACTTTGGTCTTACCGTAGCTGTACAGTGTTGATCAGATCTGACACCTTCATAATTGATTGTGCACTCGTAAATATTTTGTCCACCAAGCATTCCAGGTCCAGGTCGAGAGAGCTGTTTGCAGTTAACTCGATTGATAAATGCTAACCGGGAAACATAAGTTAATAAATGAAAAGTCAAACGTTATAAATGTCACATTACTCTCTCACTGATATTATAAAATTCATGGGGAGGCCCCATATCGCC
>SCLH01004928.1:9533-27451 GCA_004367855.1 Oikopleura vanhoeffeni
TTTATTAAAAAACTCTAAAAATTTATTTAATTTTTATCTTTATTGTAAATAATACTGTATATTTTATTATTGAATAAAAACGGTCTTCTTCTTGACAAAAAATTGCGAGTCATTTCCTTCTAGAACAATTTCAACACTTCATCAGTAAGAATTATTCGTGAATACTCAAATAAATTTATCACAATTTTTTGTCTGGTAATAATTTTGTATATTGGCTACCTGCCAAAATCTGGTAATTTTCCAGAAATAATACATAAATTCTCCTGGATCAGGATCATTCCAGATTTTTTGGAGGTTAACCCACGCATTTATAACACCTTCTCAGGTAGTCCATATAAGAAATACCTCCAAAATTTTTCATCATTCCTAGTTTAATTTTTTCTGGAAAATGAACAAACAATTTACGAGATTAAAAAGAGATCTTTTTTCGGAAAAGTATAAATCAAATTTAATTCTAAGAAGACTTATTCAAATAAATTTATTAATAAATTATTATTTCGAGTATTCAATGATAAAATCATTCTTAGATTTAAAAACTTTCCTGCATAATTTTAAAAAGTACTCATTTCACATAAATTTATAAAAAACAAATTAAAATTGTGAAAAAATACTTTTAAAAATTTAAAAAGTTCGTTAAATAAGGGTGGGAAAGTAATCAATAGAAGAAAATTGTAAAGTTTAAAAAAATTCGATTCAAAAATCAAGAAACTTCATGAATTTTTTACCAAGAATTTTATGGTATTTCTTGGTCATCATCTGTTCAACTTTGGAAAAATATGGAAAGAAAATGGAATGCTCGTAATCTTTTCTTCTAAAGATAAATTTTAGAAACGTTTTTAAGTTTAATCGATATCTGGAAGAAATAGTTTTAAAAAACCATTTCTTCTCGAAAATTGTAGATATTGAAAATGTTAGCTAATCCTCGAAGCCTTTTTTGTAAATATTTTAACGAGGATTAAAAATTATTTTTAGAAAAATTTAATATTTTGAAAAAAAGAAATCTTTAAAGATTTCGGGTACATTTATTTTATGTTTTTATAGCCATTTTCAATATTTTCTTTTATTTTATAGTTTTTTATCAAAAACTCTAAAATATTTATCTTTAATTAATTTATTGTAAATAATACTCTAACTTAGATGAGTTATTCTTTTTGATTTGAAAAACTTTTTAATCAAAATCTTATTTTTTCAATAGACTAAAATGTTTAACAATTTCTATTTAATAATTTGTTTTAAAACTATAAGAAATTTTAGGAGCAATTTCTTTTTCGATAAATAAGTATTTTAATAAAAATAAATTTAAAAAAAGTAAATTTAGACTCTTCGAAAAATGTCGGTGAATTTGATCAGTTTAGCGATAGATGGGGTACCAATTGATGAAGTCAAAGTTATCAAAAACAAAGATTCCACATATGAATTGCCTTTTGATTTTAATTCATCATATCCTCCGGATTGTACGGAATTTATTGATAATCCAAATGTGCATATAAAAACACAAGGCGGAGGATATTATCCTAGAAATTCAGTTTATAGGTCAAAAGGGGATTCAAATGTGGAATCTGGCGTTAATGATAATTTTGTTGAAGTTAGGAGAAAGCGCCTAACGGAAAATTTAACTAAAACTTCATTTCCAATTGACCCCCAAATAACGCTAGATCTGGTCAAAAAGAATATTCGTTCAAAAACTTTCAACGAATATCCACGGAAAAAAGACTTTGGTCCCGTGGATAAACCATATGAAGTGTGGAAAGAGGATAAGATAACAAATCTTATTCTCGAAGATTCCTACCCTTCGACATGCCAAAATAGGGGCCGCTCTGAAATTTCGTACAATGAGACGCTAGTCATAGGTAATTAATCTTGGAAAATTACATGCTAAAAATGAAGCTTTTAATCAATTTTTAAAAATATTTTTCAGTTTAAATCATTTTTTGGTAATACTATTATAATAATGTGATGTGTACGTGAGATGAGGAGACAGTTGAGATTTACCTTCAAAAAACCTTCTCGAAGGTTCGATTTTGGTAACCAGGATCCAAAAAATATTATCAGGGTAGTATATCGAAAAATTTTTGATCAAATATTTTTAAGGGTAAAGTTAAGAAAATTAAAAATTGACTTTTTTAAAAATAATTTCAAGTATTTCCATAAGATAAATACTTAACAAATATTTGACGTAAATTATTAAAAGTGTTTTGAGAAAAAATAATAATTTTTGAACAATTGAGAAAAATTTTAGTGTCAATTTGAAGGAATTACACCCGTTACATTTTTAAGGGAAAATATTTTTTGTCTACGCAAAAATCAAAATTAGTCCAATATTTTCTTCAAAAAAGACTATTCGATAAATAATTCAAAATTTTAGCCAATGAAGTGTTAAACAAAAGCGCTGTTCTTTATTCGGTACATGAATTGACAGAAGTGTACACTATCGCTATGCACCGAATCATGAAGGAAGTAACCTTCAAAAAATTGGCCATTTATTATCGAAATAATAATGGACAGATGGAGTGCGTAAAAGCGGTGTCATTAAACATCTACCTGTTGATGAATAGCCAGGAAATTATGAATGAGGGATTTGTTTGGTCAGAGGAATGTGAAAGCTTGATGGCGGAAATCACATCTCATCTTTCCTGGCTATTTGCAAGAGATCTATGTACCAGATCTCACCAATCCTCAGGAGCCCGCACGTGCAAACAATCCATCGACAAAGAGGACCCTGCGATGCGGAATGTTCAAAGCATCAGTTACAACGAATTTCCAAACTCGGTAATTCTTAATTTAAATATTAAAATAATTTTTTATAAAAAAATAACAATAATGGGTCAAAACTCGTTCGTTAAGAAAAATTGTCTAGGTTTTCGATCGAAAAATAATAAATTTTGAATAAAAATTACGAAAAAATTAAATTTCTGAGAAAAATTTTCTAAACATTTTTTAGCTTAAAATTCCTAAAAATAACAGTTAATTTTGTAGCAGTGTAATATTTTACCGAGCCTATTGGAATGGCAGAATACAATTGCAAGATCACTCAGGGAAAGCTTCAAACACCACTGGAGGAATTGCCTACAAACTCAAAACAACAGAGAAGTAGCAATAAAACTGAACGCCGATCTTGTTAAATTAAAAAATTCTGCTTCTGAATCTGAGGCCAGAATTATTTTAGAGGAAGCAAATCACAGATTTGACAATTTTACCTCGCAATTTGGACAGTTAGTTTACAAATTAGTAATTACTTTTTGCGAGGGTTCAGTAGAAAAATTTTCTGCTGAATTACAGAATTTAAAATTATTTAATTGGGACCAAATGAATGCAGCTTTAATTGTTTGGCAACAATTAAATATTCTGCAAAACCCCTTAGCCACTTTCGAAATAAATTTTAAATATGATGATAAAAAATTTAAAATTTCACCAGGGGCAATTAAAAGACACACTAAAACTGAACTGTCCAAAGTGCGAGTTGAGATTGATAAAAATGCTAAATCACGCAGAGCTGTTAATGATATGTCGTCGAATAATTTAGTCGCAAAAAGAGTAGAAAAAGTCTTTAATACCTTTTTGGCAAATGAAGAAAATTTCTTCATTAATTGCCATAGAAGGTATTATGACAAAAATAGGGATGATAAAGATAAATCTAAAGAAAGGTACGAAAAATCCCACGACATATTATTAGCAGCTGTGAAAAAAGTTAAAAAGAACTGGACAGAATTCTTGGAAAACCAAACCGGGAAAGTTTATTCATTTTCTCAACGAGAGGAAATAAATAAACTTTTCTGGGACAAATTAACACCAAATTTGGTTTCAACAAGAATTTTGTCCAATAACCAATTAGATCATGCGGTTTGTCTTTTTAATACTTTTTTAGGATTATCTACTTCCTTGAACTGGCCTCACAGACAACTGATGCATCTTCCCCCACGTGATACTTATGCCACCCTTAAATCTAGAGGCGTTCTAGTTAATATAATAAGAAGAAGCCTGGATTGGGCACAATGTAATAGTGTATCATTAAAAAATGGGGGACTCACTGAATTACCGTTAACCACCATTCACCAGATGGCAAATGAATCATGTGAAGGGGGAGGTGAATCAGGAGATTTACAAATTTTTGAGGATTTGATCATGAATCGAAATGTGTCAAATTCTCATCTTATAAATTACTCTGATGGAAGAGTAATTAATGACAAATTGTTTGAGAAAAAACGAACTATTTTTAGTACAGAAAATGTACCACAATCATTAGAGTAATTCATGATCAAATCCTTAAAAATTTGTTTAGACTCGGTAAAATATTTTTTTAGAAGATTTTTTTCTAAAAATATATTTTTTGACTTTTGAAATTCCTTATTTTAAATCATCAAAACACATTGTAACAATTTCCCTTATTACTTTTTCAAATTTTTTACCAAAAAACTTTTTTGGGTAATTTAAAATTTAGAAAGTAATATTTTCCCACGAGAAAAAGTTTTTTTCCATCAGGAATTTTTTCTTTAAAAAATAAGTGTACATTTATTTCAAAATTTATTTCGTAATACTAATGTTCAACAATGAAAACTTACTAAAAATAGTTAGAAAATTGCAAATACGGATATTTGTCTTCAAAATTCATTCGCCCTTTTATTTTTTTCATGTCAAAATCGTTATTTCCCATGCTACATTTAAAATTTAAAAAATATTTTCGGGTTTTTAATCATAATAATTTTAGATTTAAAATGATGAGTGATACGTCCGACGAATTAAAGACCTTAACAAACATCAAGGCATCCACTATGCCAATTACTCAAGTGGGGGTAATTTTTCAAGATAAAAGATTACCTCAATCTTTAACTTTTGGGGTAGCTGTACACGATAAGGAAAAGGAATCTGCCATTCAGCGACCCTTTTCATTATGCCCAACTAAAGATCATTTAATTGATAAATTCGCAGAAAAGCGAAATTTAAGATACACTTTAACCCCAAATTTAGGAGCACATATTTCGGGGGCAAATAGTGAATGAGGTAGCAGAATGAAGATTTCTCAAAAATTATTAAAAACTCGCGAAATTGTAGAAAGTAATCAGTTACATTTAACCTTATTATCTTCAAGAGAAGATAATAGGTTAGATTCTGATGAAATCTTCAATTTTGCGATGAATAAAACTAAAAATAATGAAAGGGATGGGAAATTTTTGGCGAGGGACCTCGAGATTAATATCGATAATATGCAATCTGCTAATAACCTACGTCATTTTAACATGGAAATGCACGAATATGAAAATCGGTCTAAACATTACCTCTTTTTCAAAAATTTTAACAAAGAATCGGAAGTCGATATTGATCACGAGGTCCTTCCCCCATCTTTCACATCCCTTTCAATCCGGGATGAATCGGAAAGATTCCCGATTCAGAAAGTCGAAATTCAACATAAAAGAATTAGATCTAGAATCGGGTTACCTATAAATTCATCGCTTTCCAATTCATCCTCGGATGAAAAATATACCCCTCCTCACCTTCGATTTTCTACTTCAAGCAAATCTTTTGACTCCGAAAAATCACACATTGACACGGAGGGATGGTTCACAACATCCGAATCTTATCCAGATAAATCTGGAAATTTCTTTTACTAAAAAGAAATTTAATTATTTTTTTTTTTCGAAAATGCACTTTTTTTCGAAATTTCTATTATTCACTCGCGTTTATTTTTAAGTTGTATATTTTAGTCAAAAGCGAGAAAATTATTTAAAAATAATTTTCAAAAACTTTGTTTTGTGTATAATGGTGCTAAAATTAGACCTGTTCATATTACCTCAATTTCTATCAAAGAAATTTTATTTTTTTCAGTTCATAACTGTTTATTCCTAAAGTAGGAATAATTATTTCAGAATTCCTTAAAATCAAAATTAATTTTTTGAATAAGTTCATTCCAATTTTTTAAAAAATATTAAAAAATCCAATTCTGATATTTATACCTCAAAATCCTTAACGTATTCTTCAAAAATTACATGTATTTTTGCTTCTATTTTTTTCAATTTTCAAAAAAAGGAACGATTTTTTCTTCAAAACCTTCATTTTCTGAAAATTGTTCAACTCAAATTGTATATTTATTTTTGAAAATTAAAATGTACAAATTCGAAAAATTTTTCTTTTAAAAACAGCAAATTTTTAGACATGGAGGAATCTACAATTGAGAAAGAGGATATTTCTCGATTAACGGACAGTTTCCCACGAGAAACTGTTGACTTGGTTTTCAAAGTCGCCGATAAAGCTTTTGAAATAGCTCTGGAAAATTTCAAATCCAGAAAAAAGGATTGCGAAATCCAAATGGAAAAATTGGCAAAAAATATTGTTGAATTAAAAACAGTATTAAAAGAAATATCAAACAGGAATTCTGAAAACTTCGATGATATTTTTGAAAGTAGCGATTTTATGATTCAACAAAAATCACTGATTCCTAAAGAAATATTTAATTTTTCAATTCCTAAAATAGAAAAATTAATTAACAAAACAATTAAAAAATTAAATATTTCTTTAGAAGAATCAGTGGTTAAAAGGGATGCTTTAATCAACATTATCAAAGAGCATAAATCATCGAAGTTACAGAACTCAGTCAAAATTGCTAAGGAAAATTTAAAAATATTTAATATTTTTTATTTTATTTTTTAAAATTTTTTGTTTGCGTCAATTAAAGGTTTTATTATAAATTTTCGTTTAAAGTCCAAACTTGGAAAATCAAACACGGAGCTACAACAACATATTGACACCTTAAATTCTGACTCTGATAATGAAGAACCCCCTTTAAAAAGTGTAAATTTTTCTAAATATTTGGAGTTAAAAAACGATCTTAGAATCGAACTTCTCATGGAAGAATTTTGGAATTTATTAAAAGAGTGGGCAATAAAATTTACCCCTATTTCAACCTTTAAAACTTGGGAAAATAGGTTAAAAATCAGACTTCATAATTTCCCAGTAGGCCAAGAGTTAATTTTACAAATAGATAGCGAAGAAATGTTAGATTTTTCCTCTACAGTCTTCGACTATCTTAAGCTACTCTTTAAATATTTTAAGCCTTTTTCGGAATTAAAAACTAAAATTAATAAAAAAATTCTAGCTTGGCGAGCTAATAAATCGGGAATGATGAAATCAATTCTAGATCTACCCCTTCATAAATGCGATCATTATAGGGTTAAAAAGATAGTAGAGGGTAAATTACAACAGGACGACGAACTAGGTATCGATTTGTCTGGTATGGCTCCAGAAAACCGAAAAATTTGCATGAATGCCATTTTAAATAAAAATAAAAGACCAAATAACAATCCTCATAAAAACCCTAGTTCGAAAAATCCGAATTTTACAAACCCAAATAATCCACAATTTAAAGGGGGTTCAAAAATTCCTAAGAAAAAATTTAAACCAGAGAAAAAATCTAGGTAACATTTTAAATTGAAATAATTATTTTTTAAAAAAATTATTATTTAAGTTAATTTAAAATAGTTATTAGTGCTTTCAATTCCCCAGTGTGTACATTTCACTGAACAATGACGGAAAAGAGTTCAGTAAGCCAATTCATTATTATCTTGTTCTAACTGTAGTAGAAATCATTACACTTATGAACATAATATACTCCAAAATTTAGGTGGTCCCAATTAACATTCCAATTTCGTTCATAAAATGTTATTAAATAGAGATAAGATAAGGATTCTACTACAGTCAAAATCATTCCAAAACTGAAATTAAAAGTTCAAAATTTCAAAGTTCAAAATTTTATACAATTTAATTGTATAAAAAGACTTTTTTAATATTTTAATTACTTTTTCTTTTTATTTTTTGTAAATAGATGTACATTTTGATTTTAATTTCTTCAAAAATTATAGATATGGACAATCTAGGAAAATACCTAATTTCCGACGAGGATGAACCTCAACCAAAATCCAGGAAATTAAAAGCAAGTTCGAGCAAACAAAATCCAATCAAAAAATCAAATTTTTCCCAGGTTAAAATTAATCTCTATGAAAAAAATTATAGAATTTGGATTCAAAGAAACAATTCTAAAATTTATGAATTTTTTCAAAAGGTTTCCATAAAAATTTAAAATCTTTCTTAAAAAATAACTTATTTTTTTACAAAAGGTCAATCCTAAGGAAAAAGACGGGAAAATTGTTAAAATTGTTCATGAACAATTGGCAGATTTTCAAAAAGGTTGGGAAAATCTGGTAGCCTCAATCGACAGGAATACAAAGGCTATTTCTCTTAACGCAACTAATCTTTTGACGATTGACTCTAATGTAAGAAATACGGAAAACGAAATTCAAAAAATGGCCGAAAAGCACCATATATTAGAACAATCGTCAAAAGATTATTTCGAAAAAGTAGAAAAATGGACTCAAGAAGCACATGAATCCATCTCACAACTTCGCCTAAACAATGAAGAAGTGAGTTAAAAAAATTTTTCTCAAAATTTTTAAATCTTGATTAAATTTATTTTTTATAAATAAAATTTATAAACTAATAAGTTTTTAGCCAATCGAAAAATGGCGAGTGTTAGACACAATGAACACGAAAACTTCACAACAGTTCAAATTCAGCCAAAAGATCCCGATAACGCCAGAACAAGCTCTTATGGCTCAAAATTCGGATCCGGAGGAACTTCCACTCTCGCTTTCAAATTCAGTAAAAATAGCAGTTCCAAAGGAACCAAAAAAGAAGAGAGTGAAAGTTCTTCCGAATCCGAATTTGAACATAAAATTAAAAAATCAAAAAATTCGGACGGAGACAAAGGATTCAACAACCGATTTGATAAAATTGGGGAATCAGTCCGAAAGTCCCAGCTCTTCTCCCGACCTTTTCTCCCAGGATCCTTCTCCAACACAAAATTAAATAACTTAGATAAGGATCCGATTTTTTCAGAAATTTTATTAGATTTAGAAAAAGATAAATTTCCACCTAAATGTAATAAACTAGCGAAAGTAGTCGCAATTTTGGCCGATAATAAAACTCCAAGTTGGAATTTTATCCAACTTGGAGTTTTATTATGGATCAAAAACCATAAAGATAATTATGGAAAAATTTTGGAAAGATTAACCGTAAAGCAAGCCTTTAAAACTTTTATCAAATTTTTAAAATCGAAAAATTTAAATTCTGAAATAATCGGAAATAACGAGATGCATGAAATTTTTGCGGGAAAAGTAGATAAATTCTTAAGAGGCCAAATTAATCCTCCAGACAGCTTAATTAAGATGGAATTAAAAATTATCCATGATAATACATATTTTAAAACCCTTTACAATATAATTTCAAAAATTAAAATAATTAGATCGGACCCAAATATTCATACTTTCGCTAAAGTGATTTCCTCTTCAATAAATGAAGAGGAAGCCTGTTTGTTATGGATACAACTCATTAGCTTTACTAGAGCTAATGAGTTGTATCAAATAATTTCAGATTATTTACTAAATCTGAAGAGAATACAAAAAATCCAAAATAAAAACGGACAGCTAGTCGAAGCTATTATCTGTTATAGTCCTATTAAAATTCATAAAACGGATAAAATTTTGAGCAGATTCTCGTCATTTGTTATAGCAACAAAAAAAGATAAAATTTTTGTAAGGACTATAACAGGAATAGCTTTGAGCGTTTTATATGATAAAACGAAAAGAATTTTAGAAAATAAAGCTCAAACTTGGAATCCCATTGTTTATCCAATAATTAATAGGAATAATTTTAGCAAAATAACAAAATACAAAATTATGAAAATAATTAAACAAATTTACGCAGATAATGATTTAGTGTTTAAGGGTACTCCATATACGAGTAAAAGATCTGCTATAACATTATTATCATGTATGGATATCCATACTAACCTAATTAAAAAATGTCCGGCATGGCATTCCGATACCATGTTTAATCACTATGTATCGGTAGGTTGTATAACTCATAAAAGTAGACTTCTAAGACTACCTTTTCCAATCTTAAATGAGTTTTACCTACACTGTATGGCTTACGACTTTTACAACGTAAATAAAGCCACAGAAATTAAAATTAGACCAGATCAATCTAAGTTAATAGGAGAAGATAAAGACTCAGATATAGAGTCTATCGATATAGAAATTAAACATTTACATACCCAACTAGAATTAAACCTAAATAAAATTTAATTTACCTGTAAATATTTGTTTCTTCCATACTTTTTTCCGCAAATTTTTCTTGTCATCAAATGGCGTAAAGCATTGTAGATATTTTATTGTATATATTAAAAAACCTTTTTAATTATTCTTTTCAAACAACAAGAAATTTTTTCCAAGAAAAATTTTAAAAAGTTCAAAACCAATGTAAAAAATTATTACCTTTAATATAAGTCCAACTATTTTAACTCTTTCACAAACAATGCGAATGAAAACAAATGCGCTAAACACTCAGAAAACAATTAAGTGAGGGACTAAGACGCGACAAAAATTTCTAACATTAGGATTCTTTGTTTCGAGCCCTTATAGTTTCCGTCACTTCATTCCTTTTCGCATCTGTACTGTTACCTACATTTCTGTAATAAATTTTATAAATCCTTTCCCAAAATTCAATATTAAGTTTCATTTCTAAGCAAGGTAAGCCCTTCTGTTTTCCAGTTTATTTATGTAATATTTTAAAAAACACGAGCATAGCACGATGAAACAGGTTTGGGAAAATTAAAGACCAAAGTGGAAAAGTAATATTTTAATCAGTCATAGATTTCAGCTTCTTTCAAAAAGCTCTTTCCCGATAATTATTTAATTTTTTCCATCTTTTCGACCTGAAAAAAATTGAATTAAAATTTTTTAAACCCAGAGAGTATTAAAACCGAAAGTTACAAAACTCACAAAAAATTTTATTTTTTTACTTTTTCTTTTAGTTTAAAATTCTTCTCCCACCCTCAAACCCATTAAAAACAATATATCAGATATAGGCACACTTCAAAACAATCAATTGAAGACTTAAGGACGCGACAAAAATTCTAACATAGGATTCTTTGCGGCCCCTGTTAGTTTTCCTTCACTTCAATTCTTTTTCGCATCGTACTGTGTTATCCTAAATTTCTAAATAAAATTTTATAAATCTTCCAAAAATTAAGGTTTCATTCTAAGCAAAGTTTTTTCCCATGAAAAATTGAGAAAAAACAGCTTTTTAGGAAAACAAATTACCTTCAATTTGAGTTTAAATATGGAAAAATTGTTCATTTTAAAAGTTACGTTAGCCGATTACACCGCAATTTTTATATAATTTTCGAAAAAAATAAATTTCCATAAATTTGCGTCCCAAATGCAAAAAACGCTTGTCACAAGCAAGTATTGTTAAATTTCATCATTAGTTCATACAAACGATATCTCATTGACCCGTTCCATCGTTGAAAACGGAAACAAATAGTACCAAGACATTAAACACAACGTAATTCAGCATGATTTTTTAGAGTAATTTAAAAAAGCATTATAAAAAATTTGGACATGATTGCTAAAAATTTTCAATAATATTCTAAAAGTCGACAAAAAAATGACCAATATGAACATGTTAGATTTTAAACAGCATTCAAAAAAATATGAAACTGCATGATAAAAAGTAAAAGTGGCTATTTTTTTTGTCTTTTATCACAGATTTTTTGAAAAAACGGAAAAAAATTTGGGTGAAAAATGCGTTGAAATTTTAATAACTTTCTTTTACATTTTTTGAAAATTTTACGATTCAAAAATAAAAGTTCGAATCAACTCTTTCCCTTAAGAATAGATAAAAAATGATTTTTAGAGCCTGTATACCTACACCTTTTATTTCTGTATCAGCTAACGATTAACAAGCATCAAGAAATAACCAGACTATTATTTTCGTAAGTTAAATTACGCCAGTCTGTCCACATGCTGATACCCCCCTTAAACTATTCAATTCGTGGTTATCCAGAACAGAAATATTCTGAAATAAAATACATATCACAAATTAATATAATATCACCTATTATTTCGCGCTGAATTTACTTGAGATCAAATTTTATTGATTTCCAAGTTCACTAACTTCCAAGAATCGATCGTCGTGAAAATCCAGCACCTAAAATATTTATCGCAAGACTCCGAACCAAGACATTTTATCTACAATTTCTATTCGAATGCAACTAAAAAGTTATACGTACTAAAAAACACCAATATTTCCTCAGTATGTGTTCAAAAATTCAAAATAAAACTATTCAAAAAACATTTCTGTTTGTCGAATCTAATAAAAAGTTAGAATCAGGGTTGCAACCATTTCAAAAATCCTATCGATCGTAAGATTTTTCAAAACCTGATCGGATCAAATTTATCTGATAGGAATTTAAAAACTTCGTTCGATCCGATCAATTTGCCGATCCTTGTTAGATAGTTACTCTTTTATTTTTTCAGATATTATGCCATGTGTTGGAAAAAAATTTTGATGTGATGAGTCATCTGCCTAATAATGTAAATGAACCTGAGATTTGCTGTTCAAATTTTCAAAAATACCAATTTAATACAGCAAGAAAGAAAACGGCAAAATCAAACTTAAACCTTGTCAAGAACCGAGTTCATTGACATTTATCGCAACGTATAGATATTAAGTACTAGCAGTTGAAAGGTATTTGATTGTAATTGCTAACGATATAATGAAATGCAATTGATTCTCTGAACGTTGCATCTGATTTCTTTTGCATTTCTCTGTAGCCGCTACCGTCTGATAAAACTATCGTGAACTTCCACTTTTTGACACATGGGTTAATCTGAATATACACAAATTATTTGCGCTAAAATCGAATAGATGACCCACATTAATACAGCGAAGTAAGGGTGTATTAATTATTAGTCCACTATGCATAGTGATAATAATACATAACACCATAGTCTATGGATATTGTAGGCGGATGTAGCGAAGTTACCAAAAGAATGTTTTATTAAAAAATATTATCTAGGAAATATTTTTTTATACAAAAGTTTCGAATTTATAGCTTTGCGTATAAATAGCTTTAAGTTGAACGAACGTTAATTTTAGTTTCCCTTGTGAACGAGAAACCAAATTGTAATGATTTATTCACAAACCGTCGCTTCAAAAAAGCATAAACCCGGAAAGATGAAATGTTATTAAAGTAAACGATTAAAAGGGCTGAATGTTATTTTTTATTAAATCGTAGTGATTAATTATAGTGAAATGTGATTTCTGCGTAGGCGTTGTTGTGAAATGTGTTTTAGTTAATACATCCAAATCTAACCTCTTTATAGCTTTAGAATTATCTGTACCCGGACTCGATTTCCGCAAGTAGTGACCATTATTTATCCAGCTTATATAAGCAAAGTTTCATTAATACTATACATTTTTATAGCTCAAAATAATTATCATCCAATTTGCTATACAATAATGGAAACAAACATTTATTTGTTAGCCAAATCTAAAAGCTCCATCTTATTGTGAGATTAGAAAAAAAAAATGAGAGCCAAACCAATATACCTCCGTTACACTTAAAAGTGCAAAAAATAAATGAAATTAACCTTAATTTTATTTAAAACTTCCTTATATTCAAGACTTCAATATTTCTATCGCTCTGTTTAAAAATAATATATGTTTCACAAACTTTTTAGTAAAATTGACTTATAAAATTGTGTGGGAAATATATTTATTTCTCGTTTCCATGCAAGGTCAATTCATGTTCTCGTATAAACTTGAAGTACCCACCAAATAATCAAAGATCGACTATTTCATTTATCAAGTTATGTACTCAAACGTCATTTCAAAGAATCAAAAATGTGTCACATCTTCACAGGCGGTTTTGCTCTCTTGGCCACTTTCATACATTTTAACCTTGAGCCCACGTGCTAATATTTTCTATGAGAAAGTCGACCCTTCGATCATTTAGCGTACTACAGAATACTTAAATTGATAGTTAAAACGTTATTGAGACTTTTTTCTCATTACCCAAATCCGAATAAAATCAACGTGACAAATAATTCAAAAAATAAGGTTTGAATTGCATCATTAATTAATCCCTTATTTCTCGAGAAATTAAGATCACGTGACCTTTTTGAAAATATCATTATGTGCAAAGCTCTTAAATTAGGTCTTTTTATTAGTCCACACAAATTTGTCGGCGTATTTGAAGTTACTTATTTTCATGAACCAAAACCTTATTTCGTTTATTTGCAAGTCACGTGGATCGTTTTTGGTTAAATGAAAACATTTCTTGAAAACTTGTAAAGAACCTTTTTTGTGTTTTCAAAAAGTTTTTAAGCAATTTTTGAAAAAAAATCAGTACCTATTTTGACCTGAGCTTATTTTCTTACTATCGTCACTTATAAATACTTAAAAATAAGTACTGACAGCCACTGTCCGCTGTATAGTAACTTTTTACGCTGAAACTTCACCAATTACGCCGGTGATTTCACGCCTTTACCGTCGGGGAAGATACGCTCGATTGTAACAAATAAAAAAACAAATCTAGAATTTATAAGTTATTTTAATTGTCATTTTTCAAAAAATGCAAAAAATAATGTTTGGAAAGCCTAAAAAACTACTTTTTTTGGATTAATTGATTCACGCGTATTCGAATTAGTTTCTAAATATATTATTGAATTTTGCAACAAAATATATTAAATAAAAATTTATTAAAAATGAATTCCAACACTGATTTCGACAAAACAAGGTACCATTCAGACAATATCTAATCACTTATCGCTTACACAGAAATTAAAATTTAGAAATACGCACACAGAATAATCTTAAGGTGTCGTTGCATTTTACAGATTTACCATTGGCTGTTCTTGATGAAACAACTTTTCACTGTATATATTTATTCTTCAGCTATACATCAAAGTTAATGTTTGATAATTCCAGTACTTTGTGATACTTACAGGATTTTTGAGAATTATTGTTATTTTAAACAAATTTTTGAGTTGTGAGTTAAATCCTTTCTGAATCGACTAAATTTGAAAATAAGTTGCCGAACATGATGATAAAAAAGGCCTAATTTTTATTTTCATTATATTCTTTCAAAATCATACGAAAAAAACTCTTCAAAATGGCCACTTTGAATATATATAATTACAAGCTTGTTGACTGCTAAATATTTTTATATGCTATTGAAAAATCATCGGATTTTTTTTTGGATTTTCGGTCCGAACTATTTGGAAATATTTGGATAAATTTTCCTCAATTCTATGTTCAAAGTTCTTTCAAACTAATTTTCTGAAATCCGTTAGCTAAAAAAATTTGATAATGGCTTACTTTGTCACTTATTTAAATATGTTTCGTTTTGTTTCTTTCGCCCTTTTAATAAATCTAAACATTACTTTTTTTAAACGAAAACACATTAGAGAAAACTCCAAAGCTCCTCATTATCCGGAGTTAAAAAATTTGCACACCCGAAATATTGCAACCCAAAACTTGCCAATTGATAAGCCGACCCACCACCGCGTCAAAATTGATAAGTTTAACTCCTGTAGAAAAATATTTTTTTCCGATGTGTAAAATTTCGTTCTTCCGTCTTTGTTTCACAAAATTTAATTATTCGATTCTTACCTAGATAGTATTCGTATAAATATAATTTAATAAAGCGAGACGTGTCGAAAGCGTATTTTAGGTCCATAAACCATATATATGAATAAAATTGAATTTCACTGTTATTTAACACCATGAAAGCAAACGCGCGTTTTTTTAGTGTATATTTTCAAAAGATTTAGTTATATTAAACAAATCAATCTGAAGAAGATTCAGTTATACAAAAAGTCAGCTTGAAAAGTGCAGATTGTGTTTTCAAAAAGTTTTTATGCTGAAGGAGAGTGTGTTGGAGAGTGGGCCAAAAACTGTTTCGTCATTCAAGACAAAAAAATTGAAAAAGTTGGAAATCTTCAAAATGCACCAACCCCTTTAAAGCTTACTTGGCCGTTATTGCCCCGTAATGATTCGTATCATACCGAGAATTTCAATATTCTTGGAATAATATTTACTAGTGAATGGAACATTAAATTGTGTCATTAATACACCACTACAAGAAATGTGTTATTGTTAGTTGTCCTGACTTATTATTAGTCACAAAATATTTCCAGAAGATTTCAAACTCGATTTCAAACAAAAAATTATAAATATTATCGTTAAAAAGAATACTTGATTGAAATAATTGATTTTTAGGATTTATTTGAACATAGAAATTGCAGATTTTTAAGACAATCAACACTTTACTAGATTAATGACAATATAGTTAAAACTATTAATTAATTTAATGTTTTTCATTATAAAATTCTCAAATATCCTATATTTTGGCTTCGAAAACGCCTATCTTTTGCTGAGGAATGTTTTGTACAAATAACCCTCATTCTTTAAGGCCTTTCCAACCTATACGCCGGACCAGTGATAGAAAACATTTATTTTCAGCATCTGGCGATTGCGTGAGACTTACGTAGTTTTGCTAGGTCAACGCATTACGCTCGGACCTCTGTAATAAAGTAAAAATTTCAAAAAAAAAGCACAAAAACTCATTTTCGTCTTAAAGTTAATCAATTAATCTATAAATGTCTTGTCGTATTAATGAGTTTAAGCCGGTCGTAAAATGCGATTAAATGTGTGACCATTTCACTACTGCCGGCAATCGTATGTCTACGATCTTATATTGAATATTTATTTTTTCTAAGAGGATGTAAATGTATGTTTAGGCATAAAACATCACAGTATTCAAGAAATTTATATGTTATTATTTTGTACTGATTCTCTTAAAAAGTTATGCAATGATCTTTTCTATTCTAATAAATTATTTAACCAACAATTTATTCTTGTAGGACCTCCAATAACTTGAAACTTTGCACTTATTCAAATTAGAAGAAATCGTCAATTGTTTTAAAGCCGAACTGCAGTAACAAACTTCAGTGAATATTTTATTTACATATGATAATTTTAATATATTATAATATGAACAAATTTAGCAAAACACTCTTAATCACGTAAAATCCCATAAAATTTCAAACATACAAATATTTTGGCTCACATTGCGAAAATTCATTGGGTAATTCGAATTCACGAAATAAACCTTGAATAATTTAATGAAACAATTGCTGGAGCTTGAAATTTTCCAACGCTCACTC
Source organism: Oikopleura vanhoeffeni (assembly GCA_004367855.1). NCBI lineage: Eukaryota > Metazoa > Chordata > Appendicularia > Copelata > Oikopleuridae > Oikopleura > Oikopleura vanhoeffeni. Next base: position 26,594 of record SCLH01004928.1, read on the forward strand.
AATATTGTCTTCAAATATCTAAAATCTGCAAAAAAAATTTTTCGGATAGAGTGAGCAAATATACAACAGGCATGAGAATGCAATTTTGCAAGTGGTTTCATCCCCTTGGGATGGGAAGAATAGAAATCCAAAAAGATACAAGGGATACATGATTACCTTTTTACAACCTATCCAAGATTATACCTACAGAAATCTATAAATTAAAATTTCTCCCGAACACTTCATCCTAAACTCTAGTACTAGTCAACTTCATTTCAATGATTTTCGAAATATCAACAATGGCGATTAAGATATAAAATCTAGTAAAAAATTACGAATTACTAAAAAATACATATATAGAAAATTTTTTTCTTAGCCGATCTTCTTAATGATAATGTTTCATGCTCGCGTAAACGTTAATAAATTGACCATACTTTATAATACCGTTTCCGGAAACACGCATATGTGAAAAATACGTTTATACTACGAAATTAGTTACAAAATATATTAGATGTATTTCTAAACTGGAAAGCCTTTCAAGAGGAAAAATGAGACGAGAATGCGTCAAATAACAGTGCTCCCCTCAGCTAAACTTTCTTTCACTGGAAATGCATGATTAATAACCATTATCGTTTTATTTTTTTCACTATATGATAAATAATTATTATCGGTTTATTTTTCATAGTACTCGGATTACCTGTATACTATTTGAAAATTTATCCTATTTTTAAATTAATTAATATAGAATATTCCGAAAAATATATTTTAAATTTTCTATATTGTCGTTATTATATTTATTGGTTATCTTTTAAAACTTTTGTAAACGCACTTAGGATTTCATAATCATCCTCAAAATAATTTAGGTTCATTCTCTCGCTT
>SCLH01005340.1:0-13547 GCA_004367855.1 Oikopleura vanhoeffeni
TTATACAGTTATATTCTTAATCCCGATTTTTACAAATTATTTTTAAGAATTGATTAACATAATTATGGATATAAATGTTTTAACAATGTCTGTCAAAATTACGGGTGAGTCATCTCACTGTTTGACGCACGTTTACATAGCTATACACACTCGACATATATGAGTCACATATTACAATTTCATTGGACATAGATTTATAGATTGATTACTCATTGTTTTTAGTTGAGAAAAAATTTCAATTCTTTTAATAATCACAAATTATATGTTTTTTGATTTCATTCATATTTACGATAAAAAAAATTTTACGTTGTTTTCTGAATATCTAGAGCTGCCTTTTCTTAGAGAAAAAAATCCTAACGAACAATCATAGAACCTCACATTCAAAAAAACACTGAAAAAACCTACAATTGAATGCAACTTGATTGTACTTACTTGACATTTGTGTGGTTTTTGACGCTTATTTTTAACGGTTTTTTATTTATACCGTTTTTATTTTTGTCAAGAAAGTATAACTGTACATGTTCTATTCAGAGGTTAGCCCCCAGCGAAATTAAAGTGTGCTATGAGTCATATTGATCGTCACGACATGCAACGGACTGTAATGCACCGATCTTACGAAAAATTAATATTATGTTATGCTGATGGGCATCGTGACGTTGTGTACGACTCAGATCACATAAAGTGGCTTTTATTGGAATGTGACATATTGGTAAGTACAATTTGTTCACTTTTTACTTTTCGCTCATAAAAAAATAATATCTAACATAGATTAATTGTTGACGATCTAAAATGAAAAATCGGTTTATTTTTTTCAATTTATAAATTATTTGATTTTTTTATATAGTTTATTTTCATATAATTTATTTATGGTGCCTCAAGATTTTGATATTAATTTTTCAAAAAAATAATTCTAGCCAATTACTTTCTAGTTTTTACTTGATTTTTAACATAAATTTCTGTCAATACGCATCACAGGATGCTTTTTTGGTATTTTGGTTTTTACTTTTTAAAAAAATAGTTACCTACTTAAACTTTTTGATAACACGGCGGTTTGATTGTACGTGAATTTTAAATGCTTATTTTTAATAGAAAATCCGACAATTGACAAAAAAATACACCTTTCAATCCCTAACCTTATTTTGCTTTTTTTAAAAGAGAGCTATTAATGGGGCCTTTCGTGAAAACATTATGTGTACCAGTTTGTCCGAATAAAACAACTTTTCCATATTTTACCTTTCTTCTTTCTTTAAAAAAAAATTTTAAGGATCGACCGGCATTTGCCCAGAAACGTGCCAAACAACACGCAGTCGAGGCTGCCATAAACATGGTTTTTTGCTATGAGCCATATCCAGCCAGTTTTCAAGGTCACCGCGAATTACTGATCAGCTCAATCAATTCTGGTCCAGCCAGATATGGTCGAATCTGTCAATATCATCCCGGTGTAAAAGATCGCATAGATGAATCATGGCTACTTGGATATCCCCCACATTACCCTGTTACATTGTTTCGATGCGAATTTATTTTGGAGCTTCTTAACTATCATAGATTCATTATTGATTTTGGAAAATTTACAAATGAGAACATTACGTCTTTGATCAAAATCATGGAATCATTGAAAAAGACACAATTAGTAAGTTTTACCATTATGGTTTTTTTGATTTTTTTACTATTTCTCAAACCAGATTTTAACGGCAATATATCAAAATAGTTTTTAACATGCTTCCACTTTGTAGTCTTTTTACCAACTATAATGATGATAAAATAATGCTTCATTTGTTATATTCCAAAATGAGTCTATAGAACACCACTTTTCGAAAAATTTGTCCAAAAAAATCGTACAAAATTCGTATTTATGCGCTTAAATTGTATAGAATTTACCACAACCCAATAGCCACAAATCATGCTAACATACATCCCAAAAATCGTGCATTCCGGGCAGCATTAGAAACCCACAAAACAAATCTGACAAAAAAATAAATTAACTTTTAGATCTGTTATTTTGATGGTATTTATCAACGCGATCTGAAGACGTATTTTGGCAATGAAAATTACCTTTTATCTTGCGTAAGTTTTATTTTCAATTAAATTTTTCAGTTTTTACATTAATATCATAAAAATTTTTCGTTTCAGGGAAACATTTAGTCTTAGACTAGGCTGATGAACTATTTGATAGTTTTTTACAATTACTTGTTACACAAATTATATTTTTATAAGATTAATTTCAACATATTATTATGGTTTTCTTAGATTCCCTGAATGCATTTTTAATTTTAAAATTTCGTAGCGTCATAATTTCAATTTAACCCAGAAAAATAACTTTTTTTAAAAAGATATTAAAAAAATCTCTTTGTAGGCCATTGATGACTTGTGGGTCGATTCAATTGATCTACACGAGGACATTATAGTGGACAGCCTTCAAGGTTTTGTTGACATTTTTGATTCTGTACACCATATGCCAAAAAATACTATTATTTCGGGCATAAAAGAACGTGTCGATAAGCGCTACAAGGCTGATCCTCTACCTCACTATCATGTGAAGTCAACCTACGCATATGCAAAATTGCCACTAGGTGGCGCAGTAAAAGAGCGTCGCTCCTATTGCCATAATTATGGTGGTGTGTCCTTTGCTCGCTCCCCCTCTGTCAGTGACACTGGTAGTTACAACCGCTTTGAGGAAATTACACGTGAAAATCCTCCAACTGAATCTCCACGAAGGAGCATCAACGACTTTTCCTCTGACATTTTATAAGGTATTTTCACTTTTTTATGAGAAATAGATTTTTAATTTGGATCATTTTTTCCTGTTTATTTTGCAACAAATCCGATGAGAAAAATGTCTTTCTTTGTCCAGTCTTTAAAAAAAGTTGAGCAATTCCGATTTATAATTTGGCTGTGTCAAATTTTATTTAAAAAAGCCTAAAATCATTTGAAATTAATGTAGCCTATGTAATTTGGTTTTTTCAAAAAAATTCATTTTTAATTTATATATCTGGATATTTTTTTGCAAAATATTTTTTTGTCCAGAGTTGTTTTAAACTTATTCAATTAATTTAACTTTTAATACATAGTTTTTTTGAAAAAAATATTCTATGTTTTCTTGTCAAAATTTGTTAATTTTTTGAGAAAAGTCGTTCAAATGTCGTGAGCAGCGGTTTAATAGATTTTTTTGAGTTTTATTTACTTTAAACAATTTTTGTTCAGTTGGTCGTCCTATAGGCACTACAATGGCCCATGAAGAGTACACAGGTTAAAGAGCGTTCAGCAAAAAGAAAAGTAACTCATAAAGTTAATTTTTGATGTCTATCCGGTTCTCCTAATTTTAAATCCTTCGTAAATTTTAACTTTTTACGTCTGTCACCTTCAACTTCCAACAACCAACAACTACTGCACGCATTAAACTAATAAAATCGGAAATCTGACCTTACCACCTTACACCAAAAAAATGTTTGCCGTTTTATTTTTATTTTTCATCGAAGTATACTTTTTTACTCTTTTTATGGGAAAAAATAACTATAAAATATATAAAATATAATATAAAATATCTGTTTATTTGATTATTTTGAATGCTTCCTATATGGTTCTTGTCTTTAGAAAAAACAAATCAATCTATGATTTGTCTGATATTTTTCCAAAAAAACCCCAAAAACAAAAAAATTCGTCATAAGGACTGTCAAAATCACTAAACATCGGGTTAATCACCATTCTTTTTTATAGCTCCTTATTTAAAAATGTTAAGTTTTTTAATTTTAGTTACTTTAATTGCTTAATTTTGGAAATGTTTATGTAATCTCTCAGTATCAAATGCGTCAAAAAAATTGAAAAATGTTGGTTTTTTCTACTTATAGCCGACGATTCATTATTCCTGAAAAAATATTTTTAATCCTTCGATCAAAAAAATACAGGTTTTTGCGCGTGTATAAAAAAATATCAACATTCATTTAACATATATTGTTAGATTGTTTTTTTACTATATTAATTTTACTATATTAATTTTAATTATACAACATTTACAGTCCTAAGACAGTCCTTGCGAAATCTCATTAGCTCTAAATATCGTGATTTTTCGTGTCCGATCTTGCCAAAGTTGTATAAATTTTTATATTGACAGTCTCATAATAATTAATACCTCGCATTGACTCGGTATTAATTTTATAATATTCGTTCTTACGAGTTTTTATATTTACGTATCCTGGTATAACCACACGATCTACATTACTACAACTTCAATCAAACCTCCACATCACGGCTGTCAATAAACCTAGAAAATCAGAGAAAAAACTTCATCGTCGACTTATAAATAGAGAAAAAATCGTCATAAAATGTAAGTTTTATATTTTTTATGAAAATCCTAGCTATACAGAACAATAGTTTATAACCGTCCTTTACACAAAATAAGCTCTCATCACGATTTTTATTTTTGAAAAAAACGACTTATCCAATTTTGGTCGTTTTTCTCCAAAAATGTCTTTATTTTTTCATTTTTTTGTATTATTAGTGGAAAATTCATGGCATTTTTCCACCACTCTTCCAATAGTATATTTTTATACTTGGTTTTTTTATTGGGCATCTTTGAATATGGTTTTTCTTATGAACGATAGGGTTGTTTCCATAAAAGGCCAAGTACCTTGTTTTAAAAATAAACATTTTTCTTTTAACATGCTGGTAGCTTCTATTTGAAAAAAATTTTAAGCTTTATATTTCTTGTGTAAAAATGTCAAATGACCAGACGACAAATCAGCAAACTAACCTATTTATCTCACAACTCCTAGCTCTATATTTTTATCTTAATTTATGAGTCCTTCAAACAAATGAACAAAGAAAATAATCAGATCTTCAGCTGATCTAGGTTTTTTGTGAATAGTAATGTCCACATAATAATCCGAGGCCATAATTGTGCCTCCGACACGTTATTAAAGGACGTATCTCTTCGGGAGCTTTTAAACATAGCTTTCGACTCACCTTGCCAAGCAGTGTAACAGTTTTTTAACCTGAGAATCTATCTTCAGGTTTCCTTGTCGATTAATTTTTAGGAATTTTTGCTCAAATAAGCGGTTCCTCCCATAAGGACAGGTTCATGAGAGTACTTAGTGGCTTATTTTTTATGGCCGATGATATCAGATTTGTTCAGCAAAAAACTAGCAGTTTTGTATAAAACAAAACTACATATAAAAATGAAATGTATTTCACGTGGTTAGTACTTAATCCATGAATTACCTGACTAAATGGTTTTTTTATTTTAAAAAAAATCATTTCAGTGATTTTGGCCTACAGGACTTAATATCCTTTTTTAATTCCAGCCTATTCAGTGGTTTTTCTACTATTAAAGGCCAACAACCTCTGGTACAATCCGTTAAAAAAATCTGAACTCGAGAAAACATGTTATCGAATTGAGCTTCTACAAATATAACCATCAAAGTGTCCTATGTTAGACTTCTAAATCAAAAAAAATACACCATATGATGCAATTGTATTTACTGCGTAGTTTTTGGCAAAACAGCAAAAGGCCCTCGAACAACTTTTCTATAAAAAAACCACCTTTTTGCACAAAATCCCCTCAACAAAAGTCCCAGAAATGTAGATAAATAACAAAAATTATTTCAAATTTTAATGGGAAGCAGCTCTGTCCGACGTACTTCATAATTACTAATACTGTTTAAGGGGGTTGTGGGTGATAAATGTTTCAGTTATGAAAGCAACTCTAAATGGTTTTTATTTATTACATGACAAATTTATTACATGATAAATCCTCCTATTTTAATTTTTCCTATTCTTTCGTAATTACAATACACATGTGTGGTACGAAATAATCCAAAATTCATTATAAAACAATTTTTGATGGTAATTTTAGATGAGTGTAATGTTCACTCATAGAAACCCCTTAAAAAACCTTCATAATATTCGGACTATTTTTGTTCTAATTTTTGAAAAAAATATCAACGTATTTGTTTTCCAGATCATGGTGATTTCCCTGGACAAGTCACTGAGGTTTATAGAATCTGTGATACAGCGCTCCCATCAAGGCTGGTCCGAAAAACATGCTGATCTTTGTATCGTTAGAGATGCGTTTCCTGACATTATCAAGTTTTTACAGATACCAAGTAAAAATGGCCCACTTGTTATGTCAGATGATTCCCGACTGGATTTGCCCGGCTCCAAACGCTTCAATAAGTTGTCATTTCTTGACACTGATAGGGACGCCAGTGATACACAATTTCTCAGTTACAATTTCTATGCCGGCGTCCTTATATATTCGAGCCCTTTGGAACTGGAGGAGCAAACTGGGCATAAACTGTCATGTTTGACAAAGTATGGGTTCAATCTGAACTTGCCCCTGATTCTCCCGACCGAACTTGGACTGTTACTTAAAAGTCAACGATATGCTGATAAAAAAGTTGTCTTCGATGTACACTGTATCTACAGTCGTCCTCAGTATATTGGTGTGACACCAAGTAACCTTGGCGCTTCTGTAAACATACTTGGCCATCTCGTCACCAGCCAATTTCAACTACGCGATTCTCGAGGTTTGTGATACAAAAAAATATTTTATCTTTTTACATAGTACAAAATTAAGTTCGCTCTCAAATTCCTAATTTTTATAATTGTCCTGAAAAAATTGTGTGATGAAAAAAAACTTTATGCAAAAGACCATAAATCGCTATTTGAATTTATATTTCAATAATTAATATTCCATCTTTTTAAATTTGAGAAACACTTTTACTTCAAATCATTTATGCAGTAATCCGACTCAAGTGCATTAATTTTTATTTTTTTACAAAAAAATATTTATGATACTATCTATTTATCATAACTAGGGACCGTCAGCTGGTGACTCGATTTTTTTAAAAGATACATAGTTTTAGCAATTTCTCGTATCTAGGGTAAATCTATATCAGGAAAATTGAAAGTGACCATTAAAAAATTTCAAAAAATGGCCACAATTGCCGCTAGAGAGTAAATCATCGAAACTTTAGCACTCCTTTAGAGTCAACAATTCCTGACGAAATTTCGTTACCAGGGTAAACCGATATCAGGGAAATCGAATATGATCCTATAAAATCTAAAAAATGACCACAAGTGCAGCTAGAGAGCAATCTCTCATAATTTTAGCACTTTTTTATGGTCAACAATTTTTGGTGAAATTCCGTTTCTTGGGTAAATCGATACTATGGAAATCGAAAATGACCCTAAAAAACCCCCATAATGATCATTATTGCCGCCAGAGAGCTATCTATCAAAAAAAAAAAAAATTCCAGCATTTCTCGAGGCTAACAATTTTCAACCAAACTTCGTTTCTAGAGTAAATCGATATCAGGGTAACCGAGAACAACCTTTCGAAATTTCAAAAAAATGACCACATGTGCCGCTAGAGAGTAACCTCTCAAAAGTTTATCATTTTTCAGAGCCAACAATCTCCACCGAAATTTTCTCTCTAGGGTAAATCGACATCAGGGAAACCGAAAACGACCCCCTAAAAACTTCAAAAAAATGACCACAAGTGCCGCTAGAGATCCACCTATCAAAAAAAAAAAATTTTAGCATAAAACCGCTCTAACGTTTTTCATGAAACTTATAGGGATGGCTCCAAAAAAATGACCACCTATATGGTTTTTAGTCCCTATAATTTTTATAGAACAAATGTCATTATATGCGTATAACATGATTTGTTTTATGATCACTCTTATTGTTGAGAAAAAAATTTTTCTCATTCATCTAAATTTAAATTTTATATTGCCTTGGAAAAACTCTACTTTATTAAATTAATAATTTCAGGTCCTTTAACTGCTGAAAACGTCACATTCGATGATTTTCAACGTGGACTGCAGTCTGGACGGCGTTTACAGCTCGGTTTTGGACGGGGTGGCGGTCAAAAAGGCGCCTTGGCACATTTAAGCGTGGTTTGTGCCCTCGTTCACGGTTTTCGCGGAGTAGATGTCCATGGCACTTATATTTGGCATGGGGTTACCAACGATAATGAGTAAGTTTATTATAAAACATTAACTACGAAATTCATTTTCACAAAGTATATTTCTGATACACATTGTGTATTGGTTTCCCTTTAAAAAATAATTTCTAAAGTTTCTCCTTGGACAATTTTCTAAGCATTAATATCTACCCACCCTGAGAGACATCTTCAGAAACTATCAGCCCCAAAAACAGAAAAAATTCTCTGCAAAATATATCATCAACACAAACTGCCAGTCACTGAATATTAACAGTCATCTCCGTAATCTATATTTAACTCCGTTACACGGTGATCTAAGTCAGATAATAACTACTTAGTAGAAAGAAATTTTCAAACTAAGTAACCAGAGTCACCACTGCTAAATAGTGAACTGTTATACTGCCAAAAAAATGAGTGTACGACTATATAAAAAAATCAAAATCAATCAAAAAAAGTTTTAACTTTTTGATTGGATTCATTATTTTGAACTTTTATACTATCAAACATAATTTGACAAATATCTTTTAGTCTGTTGGTGTCGGTTCCTCCAAAAGACCCTCTTCGATATCCCTCCACCGTGAACGGCGTAGTGGAATTCTTATTGGCCAACCTGGATTTCAACAAACTAGGGCGTTTCTGCCAGATGATGCACTATTTGACCAACTCTGTGTACACTGGCGAAATGCAGGAGTTGTTTTTTCCTGCTTTCTGGCAGATGTTTTCTGATACGCCAGCTTTTTCACCACTCGCAGATGGTGAAAAAGCTGCCCTGCAATGGCTAAAAGGCTGGCGTACATCTGGTACTGACAAATTGTCAATTCTTGGGGATTGTGGCGCACAGAACTGCCAGTGTAACACTAAATATCGGTAAAATTCGATTCTATGGAATGTTATTCCACCGAACATTAAATGTCCCACTGCCAGTTACTCTCGCGTTTTGAATATCAATCTGCCACTAATTTAATACCTCATTTATTGCAACCATTGGATGCACCAATTTATTATTTTAACCGTCATTTTTGTCCTATAGTGACCTCAAAATATTTCATTTTATTTCTTCGTAGTTTTCTGGTCATATATATCAGCCGATACTTCATTATAAACCTTATTTGTGTCGTATTTTCCGTTTATTGTGAATGATCCTAGTATAAAATGCGTAAGTGTGTAAGCAAAAAGATATGAATTTATAGCAAAGCGTAGGCGCGTACTTCGCAACTACTATGGTTTATATATATAGCGTTTTTCCACAAAAATATAAGTGCAAAAAAACTCATACTCAGTGTAAATTTGCGCTTATTATCAAATCATTTAACCGCAAAAAAAGCATCCCAAATAGTTAGATACGTCTTCATATGGGCGCTTTTTGTTGGTATTCTCTTAAAATTTCTTAGTTACATTGTAGGCCTTATTAATTTTTCCATTTTGAAACAGTTATTGTTTCTATATTGTAAAAACAAAATCTGAATAAATTTATGCAAAAAAACCATTAATTTTACAAGCAATTCTTGTCATTACTAGCTCTACTCTAGTTAGTTCAGTGAATTATATGAGTGGCGTGTAATTACAATTTGTCTTATTGTTTTTCTTTTATTTATAATTTGCTCAGCATATCAATATATACTTTCACGGTTCTTTTGGGTACTTGAGAATGGCTACCAGACTTCTTATTTTAAAGAATATTCATATCACATTTTAGCATGACACTTCAGTTGGGTTAAAATTAGCTGTACATAAACATCAATCCCCGATTAATCCCTCTGACACTGGAAATCCGTTTGTCACCATCCTGTAAAGCGAACTCGTTCAAAAAAAGTGAAATTCTCTCCTATCTCGTAAATCGACAACTTCATGATGATTCGTAGTCTTTAATAATTTCTTTTAGTACTCCCTGAGTGGTGTTTTAATGTTTTTTGGTTTTTTTATTTTTCTAAAAGTTGCAATAAACACCCTCATAGAATATTTTCTCGAAAGTTTTAAAATGGAAAACTTATCACCACTTTTATCTTTATGGCTGAACTTTTCGGTAAAAAATGTGAAAACTATCTTCAAAAAATTAAAAAAGTCCAAATGGTTAGTCGATTTGTAGAATTTTACAAAGCAAAATTACTGATAACAACATCCTACTCTCTAAATAATCTTATGAAAGTTGGAGAGAAAAAATTTCTAAATTTTTCCAAATGGAACTTAATGATAAAGTAATTTGAATTATTGGGGTTTCTTATTTTTTTAAAAAAAGGAACCTAGCTGTCTGATACGGTACATGTATTTAGAATATGTTATTAAAGACAAATATTACATTTTTATTTGTAACTGAAATGGCGATTATTATAATTTTCGCGAGATTTTTCAATCTGTTATTAATACTGTTTTTCATTGCTTAGGTTTTTTCGATCCAACTTTGTTCTACATTTGGAGCTACTGGAATTAGCATAAAAACACCAATTCCATTTTTCGCATATGTGTAGGATAGGATTATTAAATCAGAATATCATTTTCGTTTTACTTTTCATTCACGCAGAGCCTTCATAGAGATAAGAGTTATTTTTTTCAAAAAAACAAATCGGAAAAAAACCGTTTTAATAAAATCTTTCCACAGGACAGCCAACATTTTAGACTTATATTTTAAAGAAAAAAATGATTTTTACCGGCCTAGTATTTTTATTATTGTCTATAGTAAATGTTTTTTTAATTTGTAAATGAATGCTGATGATCTTTTCACATTACTTTGTTTTCATTTTTCTGAAATGATTTTTATTTTTTTGAAAAAAAATCGATTTTCAATGTGACACATACTACATTTATAACTGAATCCTATGTAAAAAATCGTGTTAATTTAAATACTTAGTTGATTTCTTTGTAAGGAAACTTTATTTTAATTTTTAGATTATTCTCAAGGATCTTTCGTCCTCTTTCCTCTTTTTTTAAAAAAGTTTTCAACCACTTTGGCATGTCAAACAGTAGCTCCAGAGACGCGTCGCAATATGGTGAGTTTATTTTTCCAAAAAAATAAATTTGGTCTTCATTCACGGTTATCAAAACCTCAATTTTCTATAAGGTTTTTCTGATTTTTTTCAAAAACTAGGCATCTTCATTTTTATTTTTTTAATTACTGAAAAAACTGCTCTTTTCAAGAGCGACTCATTAAATAACAAAAAGATGTTAAAAAGCATTTTTGCCTTTCATAATTCATTTTTTAAAGCCCTAAAAAAATTCTATATTTAGATAACTAATATTATATGATTTTACTGGTTTTTTGGTCATTTTTAGGCAGTTTTTATTATAATATTAATTATATACGTTTTAATTTGTATATTCACAATGTATTTTTGAATTAGTCACATCATAATTTTTATTTATCAAAAATAGGTAAACGTCCGCGGACTATCGAATCAGTTCCTTTATCATCAGATGAAGTGATTAGGATGGAGGTGGGATTGGACTTATCTATTGATGATGCATACTCTTCATCATCACCCGCTGTTTCACCTATCAGTGGTCATTTTGAACAACCTTCTGATAGTTCAGATAATTCTACTGGACGACATGTTCATCTTTTTAGTGAGTATAATTTTTAATTTTCAACAGATTCATCAATTTTTAAGTGGATCAAATTAAGTTAGTGCATCCAAGAACATTACAGTTTTTATTTAAGGAAATCTAAGAAACTCAATAATTTTTTGTCTGACCTTATTAATATATCTTTATCAGTGTTACCCTTAATTTAGGGTTTTTTATGTAAAAAAAATTTTACTTATATTTTTGTAGTCAGAAAACAGTGCATCACTTTTCTACTTTAATTGAGAAAAAAATTTTCTCGTTTATTTCAAACTAATTTTTACCAAATTAATGTTTTCATCATTTGACAGAAAAGTGTCCCTATTCCGAGAAAATTGGATTATTTTTTTATAAAACCCCTCTAATTGAAAAAATACATATCATTTTTATAGATAGAGCGATACATTGTAGGTGCATGTCCGCTTTCGAGTTCAATCCTGTACTCGCCGATGCTATGAACACCATAGTAAAACGCGAAATGGATGGCTGGCCAGAGGAAAACCCAATCACCCTTAAATTTTTGAGTATCGATGGGTTTAAACTGTTCAATAATGCCGGGGATACAGTGCGCGACGACAAACGGTTCAACTTCAAAAACATATTACCGTTAGCTGCTCCAAACATGACCGAATTAAAACTATTGCAGATGTTGGAGTCCGCTATTGTTGATATTGTCATTCACCTTCCTATTTTGGATAGACAAAGTTAGGGTGTATATAGTTTTTCGACTAGATGTTTTTTTGTAATTATGTACAAAACAAAAAAAATTTTAAACCTCTCAATCTTAACCTTCCTTTTTTAAAAAAACTGTGTTTTTTTGTCAGATTTTATTGTGAAAACCAACAAGCGACCTTGGAATCCATGATTAAGTTTAAATAGGTTATTATATAATTTCTCTGTTAAAAATTTAACATTTATGCAATTTGAGAGTCCTACAACAATATGTATTTGAAAATTACCTCCTACTTTTTTTCTAAATAAGAAGCAAATGATCAGTGTACAATTTTTGTAGCCCCTCTGTGGTCGGTTTTGTATAGAAAATAACTTTAAAATCCAAATAATCAGCACAGTCAGTTAGGACACCCATACACAATCAAGAACATTCAACGGTCTGTTTTTCAAAAAAATGTAATTAATACTAAATTGATGGTTCATAGTTGCCCATCCAAATAGGCGCTTTTAGTTTCATGTTTGCAAAAAAATTAAAAAACAAAAAAATTTTCAAAAAAACTACTTGGTGGCTCTAGCGGTTAAAAACTCTCAATTTACTGTTTTGAGTTTTACTCGTAATAGTCACAAATCATAATTTTACAAAGATTCCCCATGTTTCTAATTATACTGTCAACATTTTAAGTTCGTCAAAAAAATGGGTTTTTTCAATTTTAATGGTGTCTCATTTAATTTATAATCATCCTTATTAAAGCAATCTATGGGTTAATGACTGGGATTGCAATTTTGAATGGGGTCAACTCCTACCTGCGAGATGTGGTTTTGAGTTTTATGAGGAATTCAATCTACTTATGTGCAGCATTATTGATCCAAATACCGGGAGGTACAAGTCTTTTCACAACAATGTGGTAATTACTTTAACGATATATTTACGGCCTATTCTAAAGTTTAAACATAGTGAACGATTAAACGGTGAACCAAACATTAACGCAATTAACAAAATGTCTCCCAAAAAAACCACAAAACCCTAAAGAAAAAAATAGTAACTCGTGGGAAAACTTGTTAAATCTCTTCAGTTCAAAAAAAATCTCTCTGGAAAAATGCATTTTGTTATTTTCAAAATTTTTCGTAAAAGATAGATTCCAAATTTGAAAATTAATTACCCTCTTTACTATTCTTAATATTATTTTAAACTCCTAGATACTTGTTAAGTTTTTAATATGATTTTTAGTTTTTTTAACAAAACACTAACAATCATTGGTGCAGAATACATTTTAGCGGTATCACGACTTATCTGCAGCTTAATTACAGCTGACACAGTCTTTTTGTAAAAACTATAGTGCTAAAAAGATTTTATGCTACAAATCCTAATTTCATTTTT
>SCLH01005408.1:750-21235 GCA_004367855.1 Oikopleura vanhoeffeni
CCCTTAAAGCAAAGTTCGTGATCATATTCAACGATTATATTTGTAAACGACAATTCCGATTCGAATAAAACAGTGTAAAATTTAAGTTCAGTTGAACTGAACTAATATTCGACATGCGTCTTCTTCAGTGCAACTTGGACGTAGGTTAAATAAGACATTCTATGAAGATATTAAATTGTTTACCTGAATACGATGAATTTCGTACTGAAAACAATTGTGTTTTTAACAAAAATAATAATATTTTTCGTTCTAGAAAGTTATTAAATAACAGAAATAGTTTGTGATGAGGCTCCAAAACGCTTATGTACGTTAAGGGCCTTCGTGCATTTTGACAGATTTGCACTTTTTCATTTTTTTTGTCTTGATCGGAAACTTTTTGCCACTTCAAAATTTTCGAATAAAAATTTTTCGAACACAAGTTGCCACTTTTCAGCTTACTTTATATTATCTGAATTTTTTCAGATCGATTATTTTTACTTTATAAATCGTCTTTTGAAAAAACACTCAAAAAACGCGCGTTTGTAAGTTACGTGTCTAAATTACAGTAAAATTTATTTTTTATTAATTAGGAGCTCTAAAATACGGTCCTGTCGACCGTTGGAAATTTATTAAGTTTAAATTCCTACGATTTTTAAGTCAAAANTTTTTAAAGATTCAGTGCGAATGGCTTATCGAGTGCACGTCAAGTGTTAAAAATTTCATAAACAGTTTTCAAAATGATAATCGCGCGACCTACCGATTAGTTGACATAGGCGATTTAATAGATGCCAAAACATTTAATATGTGATTCTGCAGACGATTTTTTATGGAGAGTTCAAAAAACTACGAATAAAAAATTTTGGACTTGATTTGGGGAAATTTTCATAATTTTTATGAAAAAGTCGATAAAAATGAAAAATAAAATTTTATGATTTTTCAAAACAGCGGTCAAGAAATATGTAGGAATCCATGAAAAAACTAAAAGTGGCTATTTTTTGGTTTTTACCCACAGATTTCGTTATTAAAACAAAAAATTTGGAAAAAATGCGGAAAAATTTTCATAATGCTTCGATTTTTTTCAAATTTTTACGATTTCAAAGATGAAAACCCGAACTCAAATCTTCCTAAAATGGATAAAAATGATTTTAGAAGCTGAAACATATTTAAATCGGTTCAGCTAACTATAATACATGCAAAATATACTGACTTACTATTTCGTATGTTAATAGTTGACTCCAGAGCCGGGTTTATGCCACCCCTTAAAAAGCCTACTCCTCCTTGAGTTTTAAGGATAGGAAAATTATTTTCAGATTTATTTAGCATAAAATACGTAGAAGTCCGTACTATCGTTTTTCAAAAAATTTTTAATAAATTTGCGTCAAAAAATCTAAAACCTACATATTTAAATAGCTATGAGTTTGCGAAGACTGTAACTATCGAAACGTTTATTGGGTTTGTTTTTCTGGAAACAATACTTAATTTCTAAAAATCCATAAATTTGATAATTTTCGGACGGAACTCCATCTCAAAAACGCTTACTATCTCTCTAGCGCGTGTTCGAATCCCACTAATGTTCTCTTAGTGATATATGAATATGATTATAGGCAAGGTCTTGATAATGGAACCGCTAAATTTTATTGGTGTGTAATCACTAAGAAATCACTAAAACAATCACTTAGACAACATCAGTGGGATTCGAACACGCGCTGAAGAGATAGTAAGCGTTTTTGAAATAGAGTTCCGTTCCGAAAAGGATATTCCATAAAATCAAAACGATAAATGTTCCAATGATAAAAGAAGTACTTTCCTGGCGGGTATGGTAATTAAAATACCAACCATTTTGTTTATTCAGATTGTCTATATTTTTCTGAAGAAAAACATGAAAATAAAATTGTGAACATTATTCTTGATCTCATTCATGACGGAGTACCCTTAAAGCAAAGTTCGTGATCATATTCAACGATTATATTTGTAAACGGACAATTCCCGATTCGAATAAAAAGTGTAAAATTTAGTTAGTTGAACTGAACTAATATTCGACTTTCGTTTTCGTAGTGCAAACTTGGACGTAGGTTAAATAAGACATTCCTATGACATGATATTAAATTGTTTACCTGAATTAGGGTGTCACCTAACTCGACTAAATCGGAAACCGAGTAAATGAACAAAAATTTTGGGGTTCCTAAGGCATTTTTTTTCTCCAGTGAGATAAGTTTTCATATGAACATAAAAAAAATTAATAATTCCGACATTTTTTTTGACCTTCCAAGGTAGGTGACACCCTAACCTGAATACGATGACATTTCGTACTGAAAACAATTGGTTTTTAACAAAAATAATAATATTTTTCGTTCTAGAAAGTTATTAAATAACAGAAATAGTTTGTGATGAGGCTCCAAAACGCTTATGTACGTTAAGGGCCTTGGTGCATTTTGACAGATTTGCACTTTTTCATTTTTTTTGTTCTTGATCGGAAAACTTTTGCCACTCAAATTTTTCGAATAAAATTTTTCGAACACAAGTTTGCCATTTCAGCTTACTTTATATCATCTGAATTTTTTCAGATCGATTATTTTTACTTTATAAATCGTCTTTGAAAAAACCTCAAAAACGCGCGTTTGTAAGTTACGTGTCTAAATTACAGGTAAAAATTTATTTTTTATTAATTAGGACTTCTAAAAACGGTTCCTGTCGACCGTTGGAAATTTATTAAGTTTAAATTCCTACGATTTTTAGTCAAAGTCAAGAAATTTAAAATTTGAAAAGTCGAATAAAACCGAATTTTGCACATTGAAAGAAATATTTTTTCATGAGTTTATATAAAATAATTAAACGGTCGACAGGTCGGTTACTACAATGAGCAAGTTTCGGTGAAATATTTTTTTTTATTCTTAACTAAGAGGCTTTACTTTATTTCGCGCAAACCGTATTTTCATTCCAAAACGATCGATTCAGAGTAACAGGAGCGAAGAAACAACAAGCATATTTAAATATAGTGAAAGAGCCATTCCCAATTTTTCAGCTAGGATTTCAAAAAAATAGTTTGAAAATTTTCGACAAGAAATGAGATAATTTTTCAAAATATTTCAATTATTTTGACCAAAAATAACTAAACCATGTCATAATGTTTTTTCAAAGAGCATATAAAAAATATGTGGTCACCAAGTCGAAAAGTGAAAAGTTTTCTCGAATTCGCAAGTTAAATTTAAACTCAAAATTTTCTTAAAACGATAATGCAAAAATTGCTAGTTAAAAGTGCCTGATTATGAATCACTTTGATGGTAATTGGGAAGAATATATCTATCCAGTGAAAAATTTTTTCCATCAAGAGCCATATCGAGTATCTGTCAAAAATGCACCGGGGCCCTTAACATTATGTACGTTAAGTAGTACGAATGTACTTGATCAATCTAAAAAATAACAACGTTTTCTTAAAGGGATATCCTTTTCGGAACGGACCTCCATCTCAAAACGCTTCCTATCCTGTAAGAGCGTGTTCGAATCCCACTGATGTTGTCTTAGTGATTGCTTGAATGATACACACGATAAAATTTAGCGGTTCCATTATCAAGACCTGCCTATAATCATATTCAATATAATCACTAAGACAACATTAGTGGATTCGAACACGCGCATAGAGATAGTAAGCGTTTTTGAGATGGAGTTCCGTTTCCGCGAAAAGGATATAATGAAATTCGCAACCACAGAGAATTCAAAATGGAAAATGGAAAATCGCGAAATTTATCATCTTTACAACTTTAAACTGAAAGTTTATAAAGGTACCAAAAATAATGAAATTATTCCCTCTTTTTACTTCTATACCAGTTTTATATACATGTAAGTAAACGTACTGAGAAACAAGTAAATTGAAACAAATCGACCATAAAATTTGAGGGGGGGTCTATCTAACACAATTTTTTGAATTCTTTATAATGTTTAGAAAGAGTAATCAAGTTTATTAACCGGCGGTTTAATATTAATAAAATAATGCAATAAAATTTAAGGACCAAGAAATGAAATCATTTATTCCGGCATTCTCAAAAATGGATCAGAGATCATACAAAATATAGTATTCAGTAATATAAATCATAAATTGACCTATTTTGCAGAGTTTTGGCAAAAATATTTTCTTGTTTGAACTATAGCTCGTAAAGGGTGTACTTACTATGTCTTTACAAGGATATAAAAATGTTTTAGAGATCATAATTAAAGATCATAATCGATGTTTTATCAAATAAGTTGATTTATTTACTTCGGCCTTTTTTATCTTGAACTTGGCCCCTGGAAACACACGTTTTATATCTTAAGGACACTGATTCTGGGCCAGAGAGAAAAAAATTTAAACTTGCCCTTTTTATTTGAAAAAATTGACCTTTTCAAAAGTTAGAAAGGGCCTAATCAAAGACCTTTTTTTATATCTTGAAAAAAATATTTTATTTTGAGAGATGAGATTAATGGCATGTTTGTTTGACCTTGAAAACCTCCATCAAGGTGAATAGAAACGGAAGAGAAAAAATAAATAAAAAGTAACCGGTAAAGAAAGAACCATCATGAGAAAACTTTGCAAAATGAAGGTCTGGGGAAAATACTTAATTTAATTTTTTATTTATTAGTGTCAAACAGACGGAGCTAATATATTTTCATAATTTTTTATACAAATATCAGGCTGTATTTTGAAACAATACGTGACGACAAGGAAATAAGTTTTTGGGACTTTCAAGTTGACGATTAAAGTTAGGTGAAAAATATCGGATCGAAATTATGAGATGGAATAGATCTGATCTTCTATGATCTCAATCATTTTGTGAACTTCATCGAGCTAGTACATCCGAAAATATTAAAATGTTTTTTTCTAAAAAAAAATGGATTGAATTATTCAATTTGAATAGTTAAGAAAATAGTAAAAAAAATTGATTCGAATATTAACCGGTATCAAGGGTTTTAAGGGGGTTTTGGGTGAAAAAGAAAGTACTTTGACCTTGTCCTTACTCTGAGTTTTTTCATAGCTTTATCTTCTCAAAATCGAATCATTTTTCAAATTTGAACAATTTTCAAAATATATCAAATTTAACCTTGTTTTTTTGTAAAAATCGGCTAATAACTTATTCAATTTATTAGAGATTTTCATAAAGTTTTAAGTAATGGTGAAGAGATATACTGACTGTTGAAGTTATGTTCTCTGATCTCACTTTTTTAATTTTTGCTCTAATAATGACAAGACATAATTTCAAATTGACATTTATTACACAATTTAACAAATTAATTGAAATTGTGTCTAAAAATCACTTCGAAATTATGTGAAAATGCCCAAATCGAAATAGCAAATACATTAAAATTTTGACATTGCGTGTACACATTATGTATAATTTCATAATTTTTGCTCCAAGATGCGGACTGGCGCCCGATCTTTCCCAAAAAAGTATAAAATTATACACACAATGTCAAAATTAAAATTTATATACGCAATGTCGATTCGGACATTTCCCTCTCATAATTTTCTGAAATTGTACAGCTACAACGGTTGTGGCACAATTTCTCAAGCATTTAACTGTGATCCTTTTAATTGTTTGCTGATTAGGTCAAAACAAGCTCAATTAAAAATAAACTATTAAACATGGTTATGAGTTGACTCCTACTGGCACTATCGAACCGTCGAGACTCATTTATGTAAAAGAACATTTTAAGAGGATAATGTGACACTATTAGTGTCTCATCAGAAGTTTGCCTAAAAATAGGGGTGAGCAAAATTAGATTATCGCCGCATTTAGAGCCTCGCGTGTACAAAAATTACTATGTTTGTTAAGGACGTGATTTAAAGCTCTAAGGGGGTGGTCGTCGCATTTTAAGGGTTTTTAATAGCCAATTGGTTGCAAATTACAAATGTCGGACCAACTTTTACGTCTCTTTTGATATATTTAACAAAAATCTTGCATCCTAAAAAACAATCCAAATTAACGGCTGGCTGGTCCAATCAGAAACGTGCTACAAAAGTGACGGAATTATTTTTTCAAAATGTATCTCTCTGAGTTTTCAAGGTTCAATACAATGATCATGTTTTAATTAACCGACAGAACGTGAGCAGACGCCAAGGGTGAGTTTTGGAAAATTCTTTGATTTGGGCTTCAAAATCACAAAACAGTATTTAATCCCTATGTTCACTAGAGAAAATACAGTCTTTTGGTGATCTGAAACAATTCAAAGAATTTTTTAAAAAAACTCACCTTGGCGTCTGCTCACGTTCTGTCCGGTTAATTTAAAACATGAATCATTGTTGAACTTTGAAAACTCAGGGAGGAGATACATTTGAAAAAATAATTCCGTACTTTTGTAAGCACGTTTCTGATTGGCGAGCCATCCGTTAAATTTGATTGTTTTTTAGGATGCAAATTTTTTGTTTTAAATATATCAAAGAGAGGTAAAGTTGGTCCGACGATTGTACTTGTGCGACAATTGCTATCGAAAACCCTTAAAATGCGACGACCACCCCTTAACGCTACATAGTATCACAGTGGAAACCTGACCAATTTCATTTTTTGATCTTATTACTTTATGAAAAAATTTCAGAGAATTTTTTGCGGACACTATCTTTTTTTAAATAAATAGAAAATTTCGATTTTACCCATTTGAGATTATTGTCATCATTGTTCTTGTAATATTTGTTTCTTCTGGACTGACGATTTGGATTTTTTCCGTAAAAATATCAAAAACAGTTGTCGAGACAAAAAATTTTATCGATGTGCCACCAAAGATAAAAAGTGCTCACAAGCGCCCAGTAGTGGTCAGACCACACAATTCAGCAGGAAGAAACATGGGAGAACTGGGAGAACCACTAATTATTGGTAAGAATCATTCTTGAGCACATACAATACACTTCGGGGGCTTCAGTTTTTTNATGAGGAGAAATAATAAACGCTCAATCTTTAAAGTAAGAAGTTCATTGTAGTAAAAATATAAATAAAACAAATTAGCTAATTAAATCAGAATTTTGTTGGACCATTTGGTTAGTTTTAACTTAAGAAATAATTAAATTTATTACATCAATTAATTTGTATTTAATCAGAAACAATCTTACTTTACTCTCATGAAAATGAATACAACCCAGGTTCAAATAAGAACATTTTAAGGGGTACCCAATGGGTACTACCCATCACACAAATATTTTAGAAATAAAAGTGAGCTGGGTCGCACATCTGAACTTCAGATTCTGAAGAACCTCAAGTTCGCCCGCTAGTTGTCACCAAAATGAATGTTTCCGAAAATCTATTTCCTCCTAACATATATATACACCGAATCCCCCCTCAATTTTTCACAATTACTTAATCAGCTCTAAAACGATTATCGGGTAAAAAAATATTTTCTGTAAAATACAATAAAAAACTCTCAAACGAATTACGAGGTCAGAATTTCGAAATATCGCGAAAAGCTTTCTCGGTTAAGGGGATCGTGGGTGGCAGTAGTTATTTTTGACCACGGTCTCAATTCGGTATTATTTTTCTTGTCATCGACCCATCCAGCACACGAGAAATTAGTGCAAGCAAAAAAAGTTCATTACTATCGAAATAACTAGTTTCTACTGTAGAATATCGGGATTGCTTGCAAAAATAATTATATTTATTTAAAATTTAGACATAGGATACTCTCAAATCACGAAGAAGTAATAATCACAGCACAAAATTCACTAAATGAAAGTATTTCAATATTATAATTGGTATAGATTTTTGCATCTTTTTCAATATTTCAATTTTTTAGCCTATCAATGTAATAAATGGCGCGCAGTAATCTGGATAAAAACGTGATTGGCGAGAAATCTGACAAAAATTATTAAAATTTTGTTAGTCTTTAATTTTAATGAGATAATCGAGAATGATTAACTGTAGCAATGAATTTTCAAGAAAAATTCCCGGCAAATTAAAAAAAATGTATTAGTCTTTATTGTAGAGAATTTTCTTCTGACAAATAATATCGGCATAATGTAATTTTTGGATACGTGAATATAAAGTTAAACTTCAATGGAGGGAAATACCAGCAATAAGGTTTTATGCATTTAACGGCTCATGTTAAAATATTTTTTAGAAATTTATCACTTTTATCCATTTCAAGGTTACGAACTGCAATGTGCAATCGAAAACATAGGTGTCCACTTAATTATCACAAAAGATATTTGAGTTTTTAAAAGGGCTTATTTCTCCCGAGCACATTGCTGGAAGCTCCCACAATCCCCTTAAGGAGGTGTAAGACTCTGATTTGACATATTCACGATGATATATCTGGAAAACCTTCTATCCTTGATCTTGCGAAAAAGTAAATCACAGATTGTTTCGATGACTGCACTAATAGTCACGGTTTCGTTACAATGAGACAATTTCGTAACTTCAAAATCTATCCGCTCCGAGACGATCTATCCAAATTAGCTCAAATGTTCACAGAACCGGTGTCTGACCAATTCTAGAACTGCAAATAATCGACGTTTTTTGACATTCTCAGACTTTAAAATCTAGCTCTTCTGAGAGTAAATTTTTAAAATGGCTCAAATTTCTACTACTACAAGATAAAAGCAAAAGCTTGTCTGAATTTGTTGATTGATTATCATAAATATAAATTTCTAGTCAATTTGGAAAAAAAAATTCGAAAAAAATATGCTTCGATTTTTTCGAAAGTAGACTCAAAAGATAGCCAGTAAAACACTGATCAAAAACTTGGCTTACGTCGATGTGATATTTTGAAGTTTTAGTGGTCAAATTAAGGGGGTGGTGATAG
Source organism: Oikopleura vanhoeffeni (assembly GCA_004367855.1). Taxonomy (NCBI): domain Eukaryota; kingdom Metazoa; phylum Chordata; class Appendicularia; order Copelata; family Oikopleuridae; genus Oikopleura; species Oikopleura vanhoeffeni. Next base: position 9,487 of record SCLH01005408.1, read on the forward strand.
TGATTTTTGGGATTTCAGAGGCTTCGTACGGTTAGACAAACGCAGACTGGAAATTTTTGAAACATACATAAGAAAGATCTATCTTTGATCTCGCGATTCCATTTGACAGTTTAACTTTCCTATATAAGCTCTAGGATCCTTGTTTCTTTGAAAAAAGCTAAGGGACTCGGTTTAACGCGTGTTACCTGGTTTGAGATGTCTAACTTGCTATGCAATCGAGAATCAAAGATGATCATCTAATTCTTTCAATTCCGTCTGCTTTGTTCTACCGTTACGCGCTCTGAAATTCCAAAAATCACTATCACCACCCTCTTAAAGCAAACGTTATTGTTTACTTCAATTTGTAAAAAATAAGACAAATGCAAAAAAATTGATAGTTTATTTTCGCTGATTTGGTTGTCAGAACCTTTTTAACTATCCTCGATCAATTTGGAACATTCTTGATGCCCCTGGGGCCTTGTGCTGTGCAATAATATTTAACCCTCCGAAGCATATAAAAAAGTTCCGCCGAGGCATAATAGCCTTTCAGGAGGCTATACTTTGAGCGTTGTTTACAGAAAACTCTTATAAGATAAACCTTCAATTTTTCNTTGCAGATATCTGAATACTGTAATTTTTAGTTCGAGCAAAATGTCCGATATTATCAATTATAAATTAATCCTAAAGAATTTAATTTGAAATTAAATAAAAATGACATTTATTCGAGGAATGAAAATTAACTACACCACATTACTCAAACGTCCTGACCACCTATTAATTTGACAATTTTTGTCAGGAATTTTGAGAGAGCGTCAGACGTTTGACGCTGATTGTTTCAAAAATTTCGCAATTTAGAGTGAAAATTCAAAAATCCGAGCCATAACATTATTGGCGACACTTATGTTTATCTACTGAGTTCGAAAAAACGGTTCTCTATTCTGAATTCCGTCTAAGAGAGTATTTAATATTTGAATTTGTGAAGTACGCGAATTTAAAAAAACGTGCAAAAGTATACCCCTACTTGCCTCTCCGCGAGTTAGCCGCGAGTTCAAATACAAAAAAAACATTGCAAATGGGTCCGTTTCCCGTACCCAATGTAGGTTACTACCCATACACACACATACTTTTAGAAATAAGAGTGAGCTGGTGTCGCACATGCTGAACTTCAGATTCTGAAGACACCTCAAGTTCGCCCGCTAGTTGTCACCAAAATCAAATGTTTCCGAACAATCTATTTCCTCCTAACACATATAATATACACCGAAACCCCCCCCCCTCAATTTTTCACAATTACTTAATAGCTCCTTTAAAACGATTAATCGGGGTAAAAAAATTTTTTCTGTAAAAATACAATAAAAAAACTCTCAAACGAATTACGGGTCAATTTCCCGAAAATATCGCGGAAAAGCTTCTCGGTTTAAGGGATTGTGGGTGCAAATTTGCAGTAGTTATTTTTGACCACGGTCTCAATTCGGTATTATTTTTCTTGTATTCCACGGAAACCATGGTTCCAGGCACACGAGAAATTGATGTGACAATGTTCTTTTTAAAAAAAAGTTCATTTACTTCGAATAACTAGTTCTAGAATACTCGGGATTTGCTTGCAAAAAATTTTTTAATTTATTTTATTTAAAATTATAGGGACATAGGATAGTCCTCAAATCACGCAAGAATAATAATCACAGCGACAAAATAACACTACAATGGAGAGTATTTTCATTATATTAATTGTTAGGATTTTTAGCCCCTTTCCAATATTTCAATTTTCATCCAAACCCAATGTTAAATGGCGCGCTAAAATCACGCATGAAATAGTTGATTGCGAGAAAATATTAAAAAAAATTATTAAAAAATTTGCTCGTTTAAAAGTTTAATAAGATAATCGAAGGAAGAATTATATGAAAAAGAGAAAAGGACCATCGCATGTGCCGTTCGTGGAGGTATACCTTTCTTTTTGTAAAATAATCTTCATTTTGCCTATATTTAACACAGTACTTAGCAAGGAATTTTTTCAAAAATAATTTTTGAAGCGATTAGATGAAAATTTTATAAAATATTGCTTTGGTTTAAATTGTAGGAGAATTTTCGCCTTCTGCATCAACGTAATATCGGCATTTGCTGATTTTTGGTACGTGGATATGACGGTATACTTCCAATTGAAAAGAAATACCAGCAATTAGGTTTTGATGCAGGTTAAAGGCTTGATGTGATAATATGTTTCTAAAAATGACATCAATTTTGACTTCTCAACGGGTTACGGATCTACAATATACAACTGGAAAATAAACGCAATTCACTCAGATTACTCTTCCGCATACAAAAGACGATATCTTGAGTTTTAAACGCCTTATTTTTCTCCCCAGCCCAAATTACTGGAAAGCACCCACCAATCCCCTTAAGGTGGTGTAGGACTCTGATTTGACATATTCACGATGATATATCTGAAAAACCTTCTATTCCTTGATCTTGCGAAAAAGTAAATCACAGATTGTTCGATGATTGCACTTAATAGTCACGGTTTCGTTTACAATGAGACAAATTTTCGTAACTTCAAAAATCTATCGCTCCGAGACGATTCTATCCAAATTAGCTCAAATGTTCACAGAACCGGTCTGTCTGACCAATTCTAGAACTGCAAAATAATCGACGTTTTTTTGACATTCTCAGACTCTTAAAACTAGCTCTTCTGAGAGTAAATTTTTTTAAAATGTGCTCAATTTCTACTACTACAAGATAAAAGCAAAAGCTTGTCTGAATTTGTTGATTGATTATCATAAATATAAATTTCTAGTCAATTTGGAAAAAAAATTCGAAAAAAATATGCTTCGATTTTTTTCGAAAGTAGACTCAAAGATTAGCCAGTAAAACCAACTTGATCAAAAAATTGGCTTAGTCGGATGTGATATTTTTGAAGTTAGTGGTCAAATTAAGGGGTGGTTGGATACAAGACCGGTTGTCTGAACCAATTCTAGAACTGCAAATATCGGACGCTTTTGACCATTCTCAGACTTTAAATCTAAGCTCTCTGAGAGTAAATTTTTTAAAATGGCTTCAAATTTTTCTCGATATCTTTAAAATCACAGATAAAAGCAAAGGCTGTTGAACTTGTTGTTGATTATCATAAATATTAAAATTTCTAGTCCAATTTGGAAAAAAAATTCGAAAAAAATATGCTTTCGAGGTTTTTTCGGAAGTAGACTTCAAAAGAGTTAGCCAGGTACAAACACTGATTCAAAAAACTATTGGCTTACGTTCGATTGTGATATTTTGAAGTTTTAGTGGTCAAATTAAGGGGGTGGTGATAGTGATTTTTGGATTTCAGAGGCTTTCGTACGAGTAGACAACGCAGACTGCGAAATTTTTGAAACATACATAAAGAAAAGATCTTATCTTTGATCTCGCGATTCCATTTGACAGTTTAACTTTCCTATATAAGTGCTCTAGGATCCTTGTTTCTTTGAAAAAGGCTAAGGGACTCGTGTCTAACCGGGTTAACAGATGCGTTGGTGAGAGTGGTTACTAAACTGTCTAATGGTAATTCGCGAGATTCAAAGATAGTTAGATCCATCCTAATTAACTTTATTCAAAAATCCAGTCTGCATTTGTTCTAACCGTACGAAGCCTCTGAAATTCCAAAAATCACTATCACCACCCTCTTAAAGCAAACGTTATTGTTTACTTCAATTTTGTAAAAAAAAATAAGACAAATGCCAAAAAAATTGTTAGTTTATTTTCGCTGATTTGGTGTCAGACCTTTTTAACTATCCTCGATCAATTTGGGACATTCTTGATGCCCCTGGGCCTTGTGCTGTGCATAATATTTAACCCTCCGAAGCATATAAAAAAGTTCCGCCGAGGCATAATAGCCTTTCAGGAGGCTATACTCTTTGTAGCGCTTGTTTACAGAAACTCTTATTAAGATAATACCTTCAATTTTTCCTTTATGATCAAGTTGAAAAAGTGATTTCGAAAAAAATTCATATTTCTAGAAATTTTATGTTTAATTCTAGAAATAAAAGTTTGAAAAGAAGGATTTACTAAAAAACCAAGTGATACTGACTCATGGTAGGCTCCAGGAGATATATGTTTATGTGAATAACTGCGCAGTGCTCTGTTTTACGCATTACTTTTGTCTGATTGACTATACATGTTTATCTGTTGGGAATCAAAAAATATTTTAAATTAAGTTCAAAATAATCATGAAAAAATCACGTTTTTTAGTAAAAAATTGTTAGTTTTCTCGATTTAATAAAATTATTTGATTATTAATACAATATTAAGGCAAATATGAATTTTAGAGACATTCATTTTGGCTTAATTATGGAGATTAATCAAATATTAAAATTTCCACCTATTCATATTAGATAATAATCGAACTATCAAAAAATCTTAGTTTGTAACCTATTTTCAAGATACAAATAAACTAACAAAAAGTGAACTTGGATCGCTCACTGCTGGAATTGCTGAATATGGAATTAATACTTTTGTTTCTGATAAAATTTCGCTGAGTCGAACTCTAGAAGATAAAAGACCATTTAAATGCCTACAAATTATCTATGATTTCGCCAAACTGCCAAATGCTTCCATAGACACGGATTAGATTCATTAAAAAAAATCGATGTCAAATTTAAATCCGTATTCATTTTTTCAAATAAAACATTTGTTTCAAAAGAAAGCTTTAAGGAGGTCGGTGCTATTTGACAGATACGGATATCCCTTTATCACTTTTTGGTTAGAATGCGTAGCCACTACTCCTTTTAACGTGTGATTTTAACGTTGTGGCTACGCATTCTAACCAAAAAGTGATAAAGGGATATGGGCCCTTGATGAAAAAGTATTTACTGAGTTTATATATTCCCCCTCAAGATACCATCAAAGTAATATTTCATAATCCAGGCAACTTTTGTAACTACAGAATTTTCGAATTATTGTTTTTTTTTTAATTTTGAGTTCGAATTAAACTTTTCGAATTTGAAAAATTATGAAGAATTTTTGAAAAAAGTTCCGAACACTTTAAAAAAATGCCTTATTTTTTTCATTATTTGTGTAAGGGGGTACTCATCATGGGAAATGGCGTTTTCATGGTTTTTGATGGCGAATATCTGGAAATCTATACATTGTGAAAACTAATTGTTTAACCTAGACTAGATTATCTAGGAGATTAATTGAACAAAAATCTCAGATTCTTAATCATAATTGAAGATGACTGATTGCTCGACCAATCAGGAACGAGCTTCAAAGTAGAGTCATATTGTGTAGCAAAAAGCCTATTCCTCCGTAAGTATTGAGGGGAGAAAAATTATTTTTAGATTTTATGTCCCACACAAAAACGCACGCAGGTCTGTTACTATCGTTTTTAAAAATTCGAAATAAATTCGCTCTAAAAAAGGCAAAATAAAAATTTTTGAGCTGATTTTAAAAGGCTGGCGCAAAAGCCTATTTCTCCCTGGATTTTTTACTCACAATTTTGAAACATATATATATGAATGAACAGCTCATGACCTCGCGGAGGGTTGTTACTATCGAAACCTAAATGTTTATGTTTTTTTTTCGGAAACTGTACTTTACATTCTTCAAAATCAAGAAAATTTTGGTTAAAATAGTTTTTTTCCAGGAAAAATATTTAAAAATTCCAAAAAAAGTACTTTCTTGCCAAAGTATAAGGATGAAAATACCACCAATTATCTTGAAGTTTTCCATATTTTCAGAACAAAATAATAAGAATGAAATTGAGAAAATTTCTTGTTCGAATATGAGGAGATATCGGTAATATGGGGAGGATAATAAATTTTTCGATCAAAAATTTAAAAACGCGTGGGCGTTCGGAATGACGTCATATTTTGAAAGTTATTATTTTCTGAAATTTTTTTACAATAGGTTCAAATGAAGTAAAATACTAAAATGTTCAGAATTACGTTCTGCACCGACCGCAATCAAACGAAAATTCGAAAAAATAGATTTGGAAAATTAAATCTTGAAATATGACGTCATTCATGACGCATTAAAAGTAATTTGTTATGAAAACCTCAAACGCCCACACAATTTCGGAGATACCGGGGTATAAGCTCATTTCGCGATATTGGCACAGGCAATAAAAATCGTGAAATTGAGTAGGTTTTTTCGGCCTTTTTATATGACTTTCGTCTTATACGCCCTTAAATTGAATGAAAAAAATCCATATAAAGTTATATCATTTTACAATGAATCATGGTCGTCTCTTTTACGGACGATTTGGTCAATTTTGCACACAGTTCCAGATGTTCTTCTCGTCGAAATAATTCTCGTGGACGATTTATCTGATAAAGAACATTTAAAAACAAAATTAGAAGAATACCTAAAAAATATGCCCAGAATAAGGCTTATAAGAGCCACCAAGCGGTTAGGAATTATGCGTGCTCGTATTTTGGGAGCTGATGAAAGTACTGGAGATGTTATTATATTTATGGATTCGCATTCAGAAATGAATTCAGGCTGGATCGAACCGTTACTAAATCGGATCAGGAACGGAACATGCACCGATTTCATTATAAAAGCCGCATATTAACAAAACACATGAATTTAAAAACACCACCAACAATATACAGTAGTAGTCATGGGTTTGGTTCTGTGTGCGGGTTAGCTTTTTAATGGCGCTATTATGAATAATGCATCCAACCTACGCACGAATATTCACCGCTCGGAATCAAACCAATGACTTCTATTGTAGTTGTCAAATAATAACTAGAATCTATATTATAGATTATTTCAGGCAAATCAGTCGATCAGCGGCATTTTCATGCCAAAGGGATAGTTATGTGCAATCTAAAATGCCTTCTCAAAAACGGTTTCCCATATGCCAGATGTTACATCTCAAATGTACGAGTCAAAAACGTATTCAAATTTGTAAACTAGTTCTCTAGATCATATTCTGAAAATTCACATTCAAAAAACTAATTTCGAATTTGAGATATCACTCGAATAAAATTCTCAACAAAAGATGACCCATTATTTTGAAACCTGAAGCATGATTTGAATATTGCTAAACTTGATAAAAATGATGCAGTCGGCTGATTGACTTAAACTTAAAAAAAAATCACGTTGGCTAATCATCTCCACGCATTTTGCATTAATTTGATCGGGCTTTTCATCTTCATTCGGATAAATCAAGACGATTTGAAATTTCTTAACTCAAAAATGGGTTCGAATGTTTTTAAGCTATCTGGTAGAGAATTTTTTCTGGTCATTTTAAGACCAAGGATTTTTTTTCTTCAAAAAATTTCATGATTGGTAGTCCCCACCGGAGGTTGGAGAAGCCGTATGAAGGCTGATTTTTTGGCCAGTGAAAATAAAGCGTTTTTCGGTTACCCATTTTTTTTGCTTTAGGGTCGGCGACCAATATTTAACCTCATATGACCCGTCAAAGTTCAAGGTCATTTTCAAGTTTATCGGATAAACTTGCAAGTACTCTCAAATGAACCGGAAGGGTCGACTTTTTGATGAGCGTATTAGAAACTATGGGTGAATTATATACCGTAAGGTCGCTAGAGTGCAAAACTGGTCAACACTCAAAGTCAATCTTAAGTCCAGTTTTGACTCTCTAGGGACCTTACGGTATATAATTATAAATTATAATACGCTTATGAGAAAGTCGACCTTTCCGGTTCTTTTGAGGATACTTGCAAGTTTATCCGATGAACTTGAAATTAACCTTGAACTATGACGGTTTATTTGAGGTCAAATATTGGTCGCCGACCCTCAATCAAAAAAATGGGTAACCAAAAAACGCTTAATTTTCTTTGGCCAAAAAATCAGCCTTCTAGTTTTGCATACGGCTTCTCCAGACCCGGGTTGGGGACTTCCTGTTAAATCTCGAAACATTGACTAAAAAATCATTTTTTTTTGAAAATTTTTGAAGAACAAAGAAGATCCTACGTCTTAAAATGACCAAAAAAAAATTCTCTACAAGATAGCTTAAAAACATCCAAACCCATTTTTGAGTTTTGATATTCTCTATTTCGAATCATCCAACCATTTTCTTTAAAAATGTCGATAAGAATCGACTACGACCTGTTTTGGCATGACGCTTAGTCATTAGTAAATGTGGTATTAACTGTAAATCCCCTATCGAATTTTTTCAAAGCTGTATAAATCCTGAAAAGTACGGAACCTGAAACTATAGTTTCTCCAGTTATTGGTACTATAGATTGGAATACTTTTGCTTTTTCGCACGATCCGAGCCAATCTCCTCAAATAGCCGGCTTTGACTGGCGGTTAGCAATACAGTGGCAAAAAGTGAATTTTATAAAATCTATAACTGATCCGATGTCGACTCCTGTACTTCCTGGGGGAACAGTGGCCATCAAAAAATCATTTTTTGATTTAATAGGGAAATTAGATGACGGAATGGAAGTTTGGGCAGGGATCGGCACATTCTTGAACGTCGACTTCAGGTCGACTTTCTTATGAGCAACAATGATTTAAATAACTATTCAAATGACGCTTAAAAGCGAATTATTGATATAGCTCTCTAGCAACCGATGTGTACATCATTTATGAGTCAAGGGTAAAATGTAAAAATGCAAATGTAAAAAAACTTTTTGTTCAGGGTTTTTGGTATTGATGAATGTAGATTTTTTATTTGATAACATTTTAATTGCAGAGTTAATAACGTATAACAGTGATTAAACAAAAAATAATTGAAAAAAAAATATGATAAATTATAAATATAATTGAAAAATGATATGAAAATATGTAAAAATATAAAAAATAATGTTAAAATATATATTATTTTTTGCTATTAAGCTTCCCTGTGCGCACCCTACAACTATATTGATACTTAATTTAGTTAATCGAAGTCAGTAAACTTCTAAAAAACTAAAAAATTGATTGACTGATAAAATTCAGGAATTATTTTTGACCTCATTTAGCGACGACCACCCCCTTGGGGGTACTGGTCGCTGGAATTGATTTTTCTCGATAAAATATTAGCCAACTAGGGTTTCGAAGATATTTTTAAAATTAGCCAGTTTGTAGATTCAGCCTTTAGCTTGCGTAAGAAGTGTGTCATAACTTTTTTGTATGCACACACTCCCTGACACATAAGCGACGCAAGAGGACCCAAGCCAAAATGGTAAAACTATCTTCTTTCACGTTTTATGTCGAAATTATCTGAAATTTTGACATAACTTGTAAAAGTGGTAGACGAAACTTAATCTAGGTCAAAAATTTTTATTTTGCTTTAGTTTTTCCAGAATATGCAGAAACCCACCGTTTTTTGGCAATTATTCCTCGGAAAAACTATATCCTCCTAGGAATTTTTTTCAAATTCATTCATTTCTTTCTTCTTAGCTAGCTCATACAAATACGAAAAATAAATTCGGTCATTTTTTTGGATTTCAACCTTAAACTTGAAATATGATTTTTTTAAGGACCCACGAGAAAATTTTCGAAAAAAACGAGCTTCGATTTTTTGTAAGTAGCCTCAGAAGAAAGCCCCTGAAACACTGGTGAGATAGTTGGCTTACGTCAAGATGATATTTTGACGTTTGAGTTGTTAAATTAAAGCTAACGTAATTTTTTGAGTTCATTTTGAAAAAAATTACTCAGAAAAAACCCAAAAATTTCGAAAATTTTTTTTGATGATTTGGTCGGTAGTACACTTTGTTATCACTCAAGGTCATTTTGAACCATTTGTTACGCCCCTAAGGTCTTATAAAACCAGCGACCAGTACCCCCTTAAGAGTATCCCTGCCCCTAATTTGACATATTCTTGATAAAATATTAGCCAAACAGACCTTCAAGGATAAAATTCAGATTAGCCAGTTTGTAGAACTAGTCTTCATCTTGCGTAAAACATGTTTCAAATTGTTTTTTCATACGTACACTCTCCGACACATAAGCGAGACAGGGAGACCCAATCCAAAACGGAAAATCTATCTCCTCTCAGGTTAAGGTTTTTAACCTTAATTTTGAAATAACCTGTAAAATTAGAAGGTCTTACTCAAGGGGAGCCGTTTTGTCGATAAGTGCTATGTTTTTTTGGAATATGCAATAAACCACCGTTTTTTGGACTTTGGTCATCGGAAAATCTATCTCCTCGCCTACGGTTCAATTCCTCAAACTTAAACTCAAAATTTGTTGACGGCAGCTCATAAACAAATTTGAAACTCAAGGAGGCTATGTTGTCCAATTTCGATCTTACATCTCAAATATGAATTTTCAAGGTCACGTGAAAAATTTCCGGAAAAAAATGTGCTTCGATTTTTTCGAAAGTAGCTCAAAATGAAGCTGAGAAAATGAATGAGAAAGTTGGCTTTACGTCAACCCGATATTTTGAAGTTTTAGTGGTCAAATTGACACAAACGTTATTTTTTGACCATAATTTTGAGAAAAAATACTTAAAAAAAAACGAAAAAACGCAAAATTTTCGAAAATTTTTGTGTTTATAGGTTGTTTCATTGCGTTCAAAACATTAACAATTGATTTTGGTGCATTTTATGACATAATAACTGCAGAAAATGTAGGAGCCGGGATACCCTTACCTTTAAGGGTAGAAAACTTCAGTGACTTGATTCTATCAAAAGAGAAGCTTGATCATTTTTTTTGGAAAAGTTAAAAATTTTCGTTCAGTTTTGATAAAGATTTTAACATCGAAAGAAAATTAAATGATATTAAAATTTTTCTCTCGGCTGCTTTTTGTAAACTTTTTTGAAAAATATTAAGCCTTAAAACGCCACAATGAAATAAAAAATTTTAAAACTTTGCTACAAAAATTGATCGCCTAAAAACCCTCCCATAGAACAAAATTTTAAAACCTTACAAACTCCTTTAATTTTTAAGTCGTGCTTTTTTCGAAATCAAAATTTGCCCAATTTCTCTCTAATTACAAAAAATTTTTATGCTTAGAAAACTCTAAACAAAACTTTTCACACCATTCTTTAAACAAAACCCTCTGAAAATGAATTAAAATAAATTCGAAACTAGTTAGGTAAAATAAGGCTGATCTTAATTTTCCGATTTTTAAGTGCCGATCCCTGATTTAGGGTGGCGAAAATATAGAATTGTCATTTCGAACTTGGATGTGTGGAGGTGAAGTGGAAATTATTCCTTGTTCAATTACTGGTCACGTGGTTAATACTCCTCCATATTACACTAGAAATACATTTTTACAAAATTCTGCAAGAACAGCTTTTTTATGGATGGATGATTATAAACAACATTTTCATAATAGAAACTATAAGGATGGTTTAAATTTGAAAAAATCATAAAAAATACACAAAAATTTTCTTAATCATCGTTTTTTGTTCAGATTTATAAGAAATTTCGAAGAATTTTGAAAATATTTTTTAAGGAGGTGGGTGTCGTAATTTGGTACCTTACAATCACGGCTCAGAATAATTCTAGGTCAATTGTGAAAAATCCGAAAATCCTTGTTTGTAGGTCTAGCATTCGTCCAACGATTTCATATCTCATATTTAACCAGGTGCTGAGTCTATTCTAGAAGATCTAAGTGTTTTTCTTTTGGGCCTCACATACGCGTCTGAAAGTAACACAGAGTACGGGATGAATAAGTAAACAGATATTTTCGGCTCATTTTTTTTAATTTTGATCTTTTATTTTTTAGACTTCAAACTCTATCTTTTTGAAAGGATGTTCAGAAGTAAGGGGGGTAGTCGTCGCATTTTGAGGGTTTTTAATAGCCAATTGTCGCAAAAGTACAAATCGTCGGACCAACTTTTACCTCTCTCTGATAGATTTAAACAAAAATCTTGCATCCTAAAAAACAATCCAA
>SCLH01005466.1:0-10898 GCA_004367855.1 Oikopleura vanhoeffeni
TGAAAACTCAGGGAGGAGATGTGATTTTAGGTTGAGGAACTTTGAAGGCGCCGCCTTGCCGAACTTGAATTTAAAAAATAAAAAATAATATTATCATTGTCATTTTTTACCTAAACTAGTTGGGTCCCAAATTTTAAGAAAATTCTGAAGCAGCGATGTTTGATAAATCTCCTGACTTTGAAAAAAAAGTAAACTATAACACCCAAAATTTAATTGAGATTTCATGACAAAAATAAAATTTTTATAAATTGCAAGTGTTGTAAATTTCATCAGTAGTTCAGTAACAATATTCGATTGACCCTTTTATTGGTTGAAATACGAAAATCAAATAGATACAAGAAATTAACAAAACAGATTCGGCCTTATTTTTCAAAAAGAATTCAAAAAAGCATTAATAAAAAATTTTGCACTTGATTTGCAAAAAAATTTCTTAATATTGTAACGCCCTCTAGCTGCTGAGAACAGATCTTAAAAAAAAATTTGCTGAAAATAATCAAACAGATGTTTGATTATCGTCATAACACGCTGGCCGGATCGGCGATACTTTCTTTGAAATTCAGCTTGTGCTAAAGAGCTCGGAAGTTTTATTTTAACTCAGGATAAATTTTTTCATTCTCAAAAAATGATTTTTTGAAAGCGCAAACCGTTTTGCGGTTTTTGATCAATCGCGCTGAAATCGTCTTTTGATGAGAAAACAAAAAGTGAGATTTAAAATCTAAAAAAAAATTGTGAAAGCCAAGGTCAGAATTAGTGAGGAAAGAGAAACAAATGATTATGTTAATCTCCATGTTTTCGATGGCAAGTACGTGATCAAACCCAAATTTTTGCTGCTTAGTTTCGACAAATTTTTTCAAACATTTAACAATCTTATTAAGTATTTCTTTAACTTGAGTCTTTTGTTCTGAACTGAGATAATTTTTTTTTCTGAAATATGATTTTTCGGTGATAAGCGGATACATTTTGTTCCTTCTCAAAACATATTTTTACAAATTGCCATTTTTTCGCATTTTCGATCAATCGCACAGCTAATCGTCTATTTATGAGAAACCGGGAAGATAGATTCTTAATCGAAAATAAAATTGTGAAAGCCAAGGTCTTAATGAGGGCGAATAGAGAAAAAAATGTTTTTGAAAATCTTCCTGTTTTCAATAAGAGGTGAGTGGTCAAAGCCCAATTTTCGCTGCTCAGTTTTGGCCGATTTAAATAAATGTTTAAATCTGATTGATTACCTTGCTAAGTTGGACTTTCTTTGAAAAATTAAGATGATTCACGGCTTTTTATAAAATGTAGTTTATCCGTAAAGAGAGCTCAAAGTCGCCTACTTAAGTGGTGCAGGAGCCTCTGCCGAATCAAACAATTTGGAGCTTCCAAGGGTTTAATAGATAAAAAGTATTTTAATGAGCTGATACACATTTATTTTTGTTCAGCTAACGATAATAAGCAAAAAAAATAAACAAACTAATTATTTTCGTAAGTTAAATTGACGCCAGTCTGTCACATCGCTGCTACCCCCTTAACAAATATCACAGGTTTTCTCAAGGTTTTAGGAAATATGGAACATTATAAATTTCCTTAAGACTTTAAAATTTAGTAAGCTTACTAAAATATTTCATTCATTAAGTTTTTCGTCTCCGATAAAATTTCGGTATAGTAAAATAATTCTTATAAGAAAATTTGAATTATTTATCATGACACAACTGATGATATGATCGGTCATAGGCATCTGTCACGAAGATCCTGTCTCAGGGTCTTTTTTCATTATAATTAACGTCCTGCTGGTTTATGTAGAAGAATTTTTCTGGTCTCAGTTAAATAAAACTCAAAAAATTGTTGAATTTTGTTTAGCCCCAATGGGGCTGCCCCATAAACCTGAATTTTGACGACAGTGGAATAATTAAATATTAAACTTTTTTTTTATTTTTTTCGAAACATAATCAGCTAAAAGATAATTAAAAGTGAACAGATTTTGCAAACACAAAATTTAAAACGTTTTATAAAATGACAAAATCAAATCGAATTTATTAATTTCATTCAAAAATGCTTTCTTCATTGAGTGAAATTGACATGGTTCAGTCTCGTGGAAGAAAGCCAATTTAGAAATAAATAGCCAAATGTAAAACTGTGTCAAATTAATTTCTTGTTTTAAATCTGTTCTCCATGAAAAATACTAAGGACACAAGAAATACACCGCTTAAAATAAGTGCAGTAACATAAATGCGATTCCAACGGTTTGATCTGAATAAATTAGTTACAATCATTAAAAATAATCCCCGTTTCTTTACTTAAACAAAAGCAAACCCAATTGTTAAAAGTTTTGTTAGAAACGAAAACCACAAACAGCTACAGTTGTAGCAGCTAAATAAATTTTACGGAAATATGTGATTTAAGTTTACTTTGTTTTTGAATTGAGAATTCTTACATGTAAGAAATTAAATTTTTAATTTTGTTTCATTTTTAAAAAACCATATTTATTAGAGAAATTATATAGTAATATTTACATAGACTTTTTTCCATAGTGCTATTCAAATATTTTTTCTGAAGGGGGTGGTGTTAGTGATTTTTGAGATTTGAGAGGCTTCGTACGGTTAGACAAATGCAGACTGAACATTTTTGAAACAAACATCAGGAAGATCTATTTTAGATCTCACGATTCCATTCAACAGTTTAGTACCACTCTCACCAACCATCTGGTTAACCGCGGTTATAGACGCGTCCCTCAGCTTTTTTCGAAGAAACAAGGATCGGAAAATTGTCTGAATTTTAGTAAATCGGTTCTTTTTTTCCAAATTTTGCCTCAGGGGTCAGGAATTTGGCTGAATGTGCCAAAAAAGGACGTTTTTTGGACGTTTTGATATAAGGCTTTTTCTGTGAAAATGTCAGAAACGTCATTTTCAAATTGTAACAACCCCTAGGGGTGGTGAACATCGAATTGGTCGTATTTTTTTAAATTTTGGCCTGATTGGCTGGAAATCGACAAAAAAGTGCGCGAAAATGACACTTTTGAAAATAAAAGTGATAATTAGAAAATTCAAATGTCACTTAAAGATTCCTTGAGTATGATTTTCTGGAAACGATATTAGCAACTATGGTCTGATTCTCAACACACACAGTGCTTGAGATGAAATCATAATTTTAATGAAAAACTTAAATTTTTTTCTATGATCCGCTGTTGTCAAAATCATACTATAGTTGCTAATATCGTTTCGAGCAAGACATACCCAAGAAATCTTTTGGTGACATTTAAATTATCTAATTATCACATTGATTTTCAAAATTGTTATTTTTGCGCACTTTTTGTCGATTAACAGCAAATCAGGGCAAAATTCAAAAAGTACGACCTTTTCGATGTTAACCACCTCTAGGGATTGTATCATTCCAAAAATGACGTTTCTGGCATTTCCAAAGAAAAAGCCTTTAATCAAAACGTCCAAAAACACACTTTTCGGCACAATCAGTCAAATTCCTGAACCCTGAGCCAAAAATTGAAAAAAAACAGAAGAGATTCACAAAAATTCAGACAATTTTCTAGATTCTCACCAAATCTTAAAACTTTCCGATATAAGCTCTAGGATCCTTGGTTTTTTGAAAAAAGCTGAGGGACTCCTCTTTAACCACGGTTAACCAGAGGGTTGGTGAGAGTGGTACTATGCTGTCAAATAGGGTCGTGAGGTCAAAGATAGACCTTTCTCAAGCAAGTTTCAAAAATGTACAGTCTGAATTTGTTAAACGTACGAAGCCTCTGAAATCCCAAAAATCACTGACACCACCTCCTTAAGGGAATGGTTGTCGCTGATTGAGCTATTTTCGGTTTTTAAGACTCTCATTGATATGAGAATAGGTTGAAAAAATACCTTTCAAAGCATGAACAAGTTAGAGCAGGCTTGTTCATATTATATAAATACTAATAACCATTATTTATAATATGGGTCACTTTTGACCGTTTTTCATAAGTTTGAGCAAAAAATAAGGAAAAGATAACGGGAAAAATCCACGCAAGATTGTTATCTTCCACAAGCCTGAGTTGGATGCACATAAACCACTCGAATAAACTGAAAAAGTTTGAGCCTTTGTACTTGTTAATGTATGCGTGATGTATTTGAAATTTGCAAAAGTAAATTGTATATTTAACTGCATTTTGTTTCAACCTCCTTTGATTGATAAACTATGCTTTTGACTTAACAAGAAAAATCTTTGTTTTTTCGATATTTAAATTCATCAGTTAAATTTTTATATCTTTTGATACAAATTTCGACGATTAATAAATATTATAAAATTGACAAAAAAAATTAGGAAGTTACCTCTGATTTGCTTCTTGTATTTCTTTATGTTCTTTTTCCTCAAATTCTTCGTCTGATTTTTTTTCTTTGACCTCTGTCAATCCATACGACATCTCAAATTGCGTACAGCAATTGTTAAGTAACTGAGGACAGACACGAGCCAATTTCATCGTTGCATATACTTCATCATGCCAATCAGTTAAAACCCGGCACTTTAATACATCATTATATGTTTATCAAATATTTTTGATTAGAAAAAATAATGAAAATTTGTTAACTGAAATTAATGTAAAAAATGGTATTAATTCGAATTATTTCCATACTGTTTGTTATTCGCTTTTGTTTTTGCTCTTAGTTTGATGATTAGCGAAACATGTCAGTACTATTTGGTTGCTAATAATCGTATAATTTGGTAATGGAAACCAAGGTGAGCTGAAAATAAAGAATTTCGCTAATCTGATCAAATTTTAAAAGGAATCAGTAATACAGGGGGCCACTTATCGCCGAAATTGTCAATATCGAGAAAATTTAAGGAATTTGACAAAATTCAGCTAAAATACTTTCCAATATCGCCGAATTCCGTGGGTGTTTGGAGTTTCTAGTCCAAATTTTTTTTGGTGTGTCATGAGGGACGCCAGTTTTTAAAATTTAATTTCCAAAATCATTTTGATTATAATTTTTGTTTGATTGCGTTTAGTGGAATTCGTAATAACAATCTTTATGCGGATTGACTTCATTTTCAATGAATTTTAAAATCCACATAAACTTAAGAAACTTTTCAAATTATGACGTCATTTCGAAAGCCTAGGCGTATATAATTTTTGAAGAAAAAACTTAATTTTTGGGTACGGTATAAGTGAACCCGACCGTCTTATTTTTTGACTCGAAAATATTTTACATATTTCTGATTGGCGCAGCGCTTTTTTTTCATTCTAAAAACTCATTTAAAAACCCTTTATTGCAGAGATTTAAACGATTCAAAAATCTAATATATGCGGGACGATTATTCTTCCCGGTTGCATTATTAAATCGATAAAAGTAATGAGAAAAGAAAATGACAGGAGTGTCCCGAAGGAAGATTTCGTAGTGAATTTTTTGTAAAATTTTTTTGCGAAATAATATTTAGGTAATTATGAGGATTAAAATAGTTTTGATTTTGAAGATAAATATAAATACAATTTATTTCGAAAATAAAGAAGGAGTTTATTTTATAATATGAAACATAAAAGTTCAATTAATTTAGTTTCGAAATAAATCCTGTTTTATTGATTTTCAAAATTAGTTCATGTGGTAATTATATTCATTTATTTGAGATAATCACAGGCGTTCAATAATTGAATTCAATTAATAAAAACCGGTTGATTACAAAAATTAGTGAATATAATCTAGAAAAAGTTAATTTTGAGAATAAATGAAAAAAGTTTATTTTGAAAATAAAAAAAGGGTCATTTAATTTCAAAAATGATTAAATTTACTAGTACATTCATGATTTCAACTTACCAAATTTTTAGCTCTTGTGGCCATTTTTTTGGTAAAATATTGTTTGACCACCTTAGAAATTTTTGTCTGTTCAAATACTCCCATAAGTATCAGATATAATATCCCGTTAAGTCTTTAAGGGGTCATCTACTTAATTAATTTCACCTGTTAAAAAGGGAAGTCAGGTTTTTTAAAAGTGTAGTATATGGTTTGTTGTTTTACTTAGCGCCATCTTACCGTACAATTTTTAGCTCAAAATAATAGGGTTGGGTTCATTTATACGGATCCGTGATTTTTGTCCCCATATCACCAATATATCGCACAAATGTGCTATTATGGCCGAAATGCTAAATATCGACATTTTTTGGCAACGAACTTTCTGATTAAAAAATTGGCCTCATTTCGATCATCCCTCTCAAAAATATAGAGTCCAAGGTCTTATAACCGTGAAAATCAGTGTCAAAGTGACATATCAATGATATCATCTTCTGTCAATGATATCATCTTCTGTCATGATAATTCAAACAAAACACAGTGTATTATACTGTGTTTAACTGAGTGTATTACTCTGTAGTGTATTGTACACTACAGAGCCTTATAAAATCGAGAATTAGTTTGTTTTTATTTGTCTGGTACTATTAAAGCATTTGAAGGCGCGTTGCATGTGGGGCTCAGGAGAAGATTGAGTTGATGAAAATGTGTGATACTTAATAGACTCAACACTTAGTGGTGTGATAGAATAATTGTAAGCATGAAAAATTCAATCGTTAAACGTAAATTGGATCCAGAACAAGTATCTTTAGATTACTTTCAAAATAGTACATTGAGGGGTGAATCACGCCTCGTTATTATAAAAAATCAAATATCTTAGTTCCATTGAATTGAAAAATATTGAATGTAATTTCAGAGGTGGTATTAATATATGAAAAAAAGTTTTATTCATAAAAAAAAGTAAATTGATCAAAAAAAATTATTGTTCAATTATTAAATGGATCAAAAGATTATTCAAAATTATGAAATTTTAAATATTTTATTCTTCGTCTATGAAAAATAAGACTCTGTTCATTTTTCAATTGATATCGTATAATTTCAATGCTTAAAAACCTCCATATAAGAAAGTTAAAAATAAATAATAAATTTTTGATCAAAATAACTTGTTATCAATCAACAAAACTTATGACGAATAAATCTTTTTTTAATGGATTAATCTTTTTTCAATGAATCAAACTTATTTCATGAATTAAGATTTTTGATGAATTTATATCATCTCATAATTTCAATGTTATTTCCGTGACACAATGTCGCGGTTTAACGTACTTTACAGGTGACTTGATCGGTGATGTCAGAAAAATACATGTAGCCTACAATGTAGCATATAACTTCTTCATTTCATTAATGTTTCGAATTTTATTCGTATTTTTTGAAATTTGTTGGATTTATTATCATCTGAAAAATTTGTTGAAATTAAATTTAAAACTCCGAACTTTTGACTAAGTTATTTCGAATTTCAATTTTTTTTAAATTATCAATAAAGCTTGTTATATTTGTAAAATTGTGCTTTGACGACGAAACAAATTGATTGAAATAGTGTTCAAAAATGATTAAGGAATTATGTACAAATGCTCTATCGATATTGCAAATAAATGTATATTTCGACACTGTATATAATTTTATAATATTTTGCGAATAATCGGGCGCCAATTTACACACAATATAAAAATTCACATTTATTTGTGCATAATTTATTCGGACATTCCCCTTCTTTTTTGATTATTTATTTATTATTGCTTACCAAAGCGCAAGTTTTGATGGTACAGCTTCTGCCACATTCAACTTGAATGAGAAAATATATAAATATTATCATTTATTTACTGCTTCTTGTACTGAATTAAAAATGAAAATGGATAGTTATAAAAACCATTTTATAGATGAATATAATTTTCCGCAGGGTTCCTGATACGCATTTCATTACATATTACGAACCAAAGTTACTTTTTTGATTTGCATGAAAATCAATCGAACTAAACTCCGTCCATAAAAATATTAATCAATCAACATATTCCATAAAAGTCAGATCACATCATAAAAATATACGTTGATTTTTCTTTTTAGGAAAGTCAATTTCTCCTTTGAAATTAACTTTCCAACTACATGTTTATTTGTGAATAAATTAAGCGCTTACTTTTTAAGGACGCAACTTAAGAACGCATCAAATTGAGAAAGCATCTGCCGATTTAAAAACACCACGCGACAGTTTTATTGAAATTTTGAAAGTTTAAATGAAATTATAAGATCCCTTGATGTAAATGATCCGACTTGTTGACTCAAACACTCATAAAAAAATTTTCAAGAAGTTGTAGGGTCTCCATTCCATTTTTTGGTTGATAACAAGTAACTGTTTACTATTTTTTTAACTGTGTTCATCAAAGTCATTTTTTTCAATTTGAAAGAAATTTCGAAAATGTGTAAAAACCATTCAGTTAATTTAAATCAGAACTTATAACTTTGTTGAACAATATGAAAAAACCAAAATTTCAAATGTGTTCATAAATAAAACGACCATGAAAATTCAAGGATCATTTTTTTTTAAATTAGACAACAAGGGGAAAGGCGAAATTCGAATCATGTATTCTTTTTAAATTGAGCTCAACAACGCTAATAGTGCAAATTAGAAAAAAGGGATCGACAGTGATTAAGCCAAGCGTTGGAATATGAATACATCCAAAGTCTTGATATGCTATATCATATACTGTATCATTAACTGTATCATATATAGCCTATATGTTTACCCAGACCATCTTATTGTCTCAACAAAAACATAAAATTTGCTCAATCAGTTATTTGAGCACTTAATTATTTTTTAATAAGATGGACAGCAATGAAGCTGAGAATATTTAAAAGAACTTCGTGTTCAGTTTATCTCCAAAAATTGAAGTGAACACGCCTTACAAGCTTTTAGCAGAAAAGAGTTTTGATAGGTTTAAGCAGATAACAATGTCACGTAAAAGTAAGTACGCGCTCAAGTTTTTGTAGTTTTATTATATCCCCTATTCACAATTTTGTGAATATCCCGGCCCTCTTACTTAAAAACACACTTCGTTTCCCAATCAGGGCCAGGATATTAACAAAAGTGTGAATAAGGGATTTGTCCTCACTGGATGTGGAAATGAAATTTGAGAATCAATTATTTTGTTGGTTCATTTTTTTACTGAATTCTGAACTTCGAATCAGCCAACAAAGAGCATCAATTTCAAAAAATTAATTTGTTGAATAAATTTTGCTAATTTAGTTTATTTTATGACCCTTAAGGGGGTAGCATCGACTCGAAAGACATGAGTCAATTTAACTTACGAAATTAATTAGCTGTTTTACTTTTAAGTGCTTATTATCGTCAGCTGAACCAGAATAAATGCATCCACTTATAAAATTAATTTTTGTATATTTGAGGAAAGATTTGAGTCCGAATTTTAATTTTTGAATTTGTAAAATTTATAAAAAAAAAACAAAGCATTACGAAAATTTTCCGAAAATCTACCCTTAAATTTCTTAAATAAGCCTTGAAAATGTTCAACGATGTCCAACAAAAAAAACTCTTTAAACAATATTCAAAAATATATAAATTTTTGAAAGGAAAAACGGATTTTTTGCTTCCAACCTTCCTTAAAAATATTGATAAACACAAAATTTTTGAAAGTTAAAATTTAGTTTTTGCTTTCAACCTCCTTTGAAAAAAATATTTACAAACATCAAAATTTTTGATAAGAAATCGTATTTTTTGTTTTCAACCTTTCCTTAAAAACTTTTGACAAACATAAAAGTTTGAAAAATAACGTATTTCTTTCTATTCATTCACCACCAACGTGCCTTGTCCCAACAATTCTCAATTTTTAAATAAAGAAATCCCATTTAGGTCGAACCTTTTATTCCGACTTTTAGCTTTCGAATAAATCGGCCAATTCCTTTAATGAGCCCTCATATCCGACAAATTAGTTTCAAATATTCTTATGCCTAAGAATATTTCATGCAAATATAATTCATTTAATTAATAAATTATAACCCACATCCGGACGTCCGGATGGGGTTCGTCCCGGGACTATCCTTTTTTATATTTTCCTTTTTTATATTTTGCTCATGAGGGTCTACAGCCCCCTTCAAAATTGCGCGCAACCTTAGACTTTCCGATATTTTTACACATATATCCATAAATCCTTATCGACAGAAATGAATGGCCTTTAAATACAAATGTTATCTTTATTACAAATATATTTAAAAACCTAAAATTTTTGACCTCTAGGAATCACCACACCCTTAATAAATGACTTCTTCACATTTTTCCTTAATACCTAAACGTTTCTAAAATTTGCGCATTCCCTCAAAACTTTTTATTATACACCTGTAGTTCTTGGATAATTTATCAACCTTAAAAATAATCTTTTGGCCGCCGCCTTGTTCGAATTTAAAATATACTCCACACGAAAATCACAAAAATTATAAAAAATCAATAAAATCTAATTTTGATTTATTAAAATTTGATCAAAATAACCAATAATATACCTTGATAACAAATGTATAGTCCAGCATTATAAACTTGAATAGTTTTCATCCTAACATTCGTAAGTAAAGTTTACTGATTATATCCGAAAAGTAAAATTTTTTATCCGTTTGATACTTTTTGGAACAGTTAATTTTACAATTTCTCACGCACACAAAATCCACAAGAATGTTTTTCCTAATAAAATTCTTACCATGTCATTAACAATTATTTCCAATAAATGTTAACAGGACATCTTTTGCCACTAATAAAACCGTTTAACACTTTGCTCAAACTTCAAAGTTAACAAGATCTTATTCTTATGAACTTGTAATATATCAAAAAAATATTATGCGTTAACACCCTATGTCTGCAATGAAGAGTTATAAATCTCCCATCATTATCAGACAATCATCTTTTTTGATTAACTCTCAGAGACGGCAAATTAATTAGGAATGTAATTCTCTTGATGACCAAGATGATTATTTTTAATCCTTCTTTGTCTATTCAAAAACCAAACAATTCATTTAATTTTCAAGTTTAGACACGCAACGTAAAAAAATAGCCTCATAACACATTTTGTGAGAGTTGCTTGCCTGTAAAATTTGTAA
>SCLH01005479.1:0-12985 GCA_004367855.1 Oikopleura vanhoeffeni
TAAGACAATTAAAATATTAATCACCTAATTTCCGCTGTGAAAAAGTGAAGTTAACTCAAACTGTTAACCACAGGAACCATACGATTTTGATAATGAAATGCTAGTAAAATAAAATTAAGTGAAACCTTTTTTCCTTAACCTAGTCTCCGATTCAAAATACCTTATCGGATTCGTCTTTGAAACGATAATTCTCACCTCTGAAATGATGAAATTAGTGGTAAACAATATGTCTGCGCCTTATATTTCCGCCCCGCTTTCTCATTCATGAGCAATTTTTCTGTTTTCAAACAAAAAGAAAAAAAACGTTCTACATTCAGTAGAAACATTATTTTTTTTTAAAGATGGTCAAGACGAATTCCCTAAAACTGAGTATTTAAGACCTTGTTGTTTTAAAAATAAATTGTGAGATAAAGCTGATAAAGAAAAATTTCAGAGAGATAAAAAAAAAATGTAGGATTATATATTTCAAACGGCTCATCCAAAAGAAAATTTTCTATCATAATTCAGAAATCAATTGCTAACTCTATGGGCGATTTGAACCTTGAACTTCAATCTCGATTATTTCTGTCCTTTCCAGTCTTTTCAAAAAAAAATGAAAGCCACTTTTATGGCTTTATGAGTCTAGGGGTAAAACAGTTTTTTTTTAAATAGAGCTTAAATATATGACATAAATGAAAAATTCGACACTATAATAAATTATTTTTTGTTGTTCGAGACATGCTATATGTTTTTTTTAATATAATAAAAACTAAAATGTTGATAAGTTTTCGATGTATTAAATCATTTTCAAATCAGAATAAAGAATTGGAGAAAATATTCTGATTTAAAAATGATTTAATACATCTAAAGCTTATCAACATTTTACTTTTTATTAAATTAAAAAAGCCCTATTATAAATTAAACCGTTTTTTGGGGTTACTTATAAATGAACAAAATTATTTTACCTCAATTTAGACACCTTTGATAGCAATTTTCCAATTTTCGAGTGTTTTTTCAAAAAGAGATTTATAAAGTTAAAATTATGAATCTGGAAAATCAGATGATATAACGTAACTTCAAATGTGCCATCTTTCATTTGGTTTAATTTTTATTAAGAAATTCCAAAGTAGCAAAAAGTTAACCCTCAAGAGAAAAAATTAAATTTAAAAGTGAAAATTTGCCTTTAAGCACCTACTCCCTTATTCAAACTGCGTGTTTATACAACGTAGCCAAAATATAAAGAAGTGTACTTGCTTTAATCATTACGAAATGATAACATCTATCTGGCGCAAAAATTATAAATATGGTTATTTGCGCAAAAAAAGTGTTAATTAGCTTTTACTGTTCTGAAAATAACGCTTATTAATTAATAATTGATTCTCAATTACATGTACTATTATTTAAACGAAAAACATAAGGGGAATTTCAATGCGATACCTACACGTATTGTGTGAGTTATCGGCTCTAATGCTTAAAATCAAAAAAAATTAAGTGGACAGCTCATTTTCCGGCAATAATGAAAGCCAAAAACTTTTAAAATAAATATTTGACTCCTGAAACTAAAACTTTCGAAAAAAATCCGACAAATTTTTTTTAAAAATGGAATTAAGTTCTTCACATCAACTGCACGGTATTATTGATATTATCAGGGAAATGATTAGATTATATTATTAATTATTATTTTTTATATTAACCAAAATTAGAATATTATATTTTGAGAATCTCGTGACAAGGAATATAGATTGCTGGAATATAGATTGCTGACGTAACATTTATCATACAGTTATCATCAGTAGTACATTCTCACTCTCACCGAATTATCATCTCTCGGGTTGACTTTTTACGTTACGTAACTTACCTTCTTCAAAAAATATTTTCGTATTTTCAAAATGTCATTTGTCTGATATGATATTCAAAACAATTGAAAAATGTGTATGATAATTATGACAATTATCTTAAAATAATATTTATAAGCACTATCATATCCCCTATTTACACTTTCGTGAATATCCCGGCCCTACAACTTAAAAACACAGTACGTTTCCTAATGAGGGCCGGGATATTCACAAAAGTGTGAATAGGGGATATCAATCATCAATATATATGTAGCACCAAGATTCGAACTAGTCTTATTTACACGGCTCAAATTTGTGGGTTTTACCTTCAATTTACGAAACTATTTAAAAACGTATTTATCTAACGTTTCGATTTATTATCATTATAAAAGATGTAATTTTTTAATATAAGTTTCAAGTCCAACAATAAAAAAGAAGAATACTAAAATTTTAATTTTTGTTCAGAAATTTAAGAAGTTTAGACATTCAAGGCAAAAAATTTAATTCAAGCTTACGAAACGTTCATTTTTTTAAAGCAAAATCTTCGCTATAATTTTATATTCAGACGAATTTGAAAAACCATTTGCACTGAAACGAACAACTATTGACAAAACTTCATCAATCGGAGAACCGCTCTTTTTAGACATTCTGGATTCTGATGTGAACTCTGATCATGAAACTATGAGTTTTCTGAACTTTGCCGAACTTGAACCTCTAGAATACGTTGATATTGAATATGAAACCACCTTGAATGTAGGTATGTTCGATAGATTTTTAGGGGTCAATGTCGTTCATAAATTTGGTGGAGAGGAAAAAGTGTACAAGAATTTTCCAATGCCAATTGAAATGCCAAAACAGCAACTTGTTAGGCAGAATCCGCCGCCCAAATCCATTATGCGAGATTATTCACATTTGGATTATACTTTTCAGCAACTGGTTATCGATCAAACAGGTTTGATATCTTCAATAAATTTTCGAAATTTTATTCATATTATATCAATTACGGAAGTTCCTGGTCGTTTTTACTAGATTTTAACCCAAAATTTTTATTTAATTCCGCATTTGGAAACAACTCATCCGATTTCATTTATTGATAACTGACTCAAATCATTACTTCAAAATTTGAATTCTTCTAACTGACTCAAACTGAGCATTAATATCCTGTGAATAATAAAATAAAAAAATTGGTCCTAATCTGACCATCGCTTCCTATTTTTGAAAAAAAGTTTATAACTAAATAATTTTAGTAATCTTAAAAAAAATAATTAATCTGTTGGACCAATTTGTTTTTATTTTATTTCAAACTAGATATTTGTGCTCAGTTTAGCTTTTAAGGAATAAAATCGGACAAGTTGTTTGCAAACGCCGAATTACTTTAGAAAACTGGCTAAAAATTTTGTAAATAACGACCAGGAAATCCCGTAATAGATATAAAAAAGACCGTAATAATAACTTAAGAAGGAAAAAGTGCACTGATATTAAATTGCCCTTATTTACAGCCGACTGTAGTATTAAATACCAGATTATCACTATCGAAAGAAATTATTTGTTATAAATAAAACGTTTGTGACCACTTAAGTTGTGACCACTATGTGTATTAACAAATGTGTTCAACAAAATTAAGCTCTTCATTATTGATTAATGCGTAAATCATCTGTATTATGTTTTCATGCGCGCATATGCGCTGATGCGAACAAGAGAAGTAAAGCCCCTAGACTTCCCAATAAGTACATGAGCTTTTAAATAAGGGGTAAAAAGACGGGGTTAAGTAGGCGAAAAAGGTCACATTAATTTTATTTATGGTACATTAGGAACTCAGGGCCCTTCGCTGATTAATTGCAACTATTTGAATAAGGCGAAGTGCGAAGATATAATTGAGTGGCCGTTCATATTCAGCCAATTTCATTGGCTTATTTTGAGATAAAATTTGGTGATTGTCTGCAAGTATCCTACATCGTTTTGATTTTTTTAACAATCTAGAAAAATAAAACTTGAATTTTATGTCAATCCGGGATGCCAAGCTGAAAATCTTTTTTCGTTTTTGAGCTGATTACTTCAAAATCTGAATTCTTTAAACTTAATGATTATGACTACATCTTACAAGCGAAAATGTTGAAATCAAATGAATTAAATTTGACTTGATTGTGTACAAACTATTAAGCCATGTTATTTCATTAATGTTCATTATCAATTTCATAACGTTTAACAACTTTAGTGCTAAATGTCACTTAAAAAGTTTATTATGTACATATTTGTTAATAATCGCTCGAAAATTTCCGGTGTTATGGATAATAATTTTTCGTCATTTGGTTTGTAAGACTAATAAACGACTTAAACAAACAAATAAACATTTTTATTTTAACTCAAAAATTTTGAAAGCCTCAACACATGTTTTAACAAGCATGCAACTTAAAATAATACTTCAAAATAAGTCATGTAAGTTTTTTAGACTGTTACAAAGAAACAGTTCGAATGATCAGCGGGCTTTGAATTATTGAATTAAAATGAGAAAAATATCGATTTTTTGATTGTTTATAAATAGTAAATATTTTATAAAGAGGATTAAAAAATACAAATCCATTAAATCGACAGAGCTCCAAAGGCAGAATAAGTTTCATAAAGCACACTTCTCAATCGTTTTTCAAACATTTCTGTAGTATGGTTCACCGCTTTGAATTGAATCTTGCAAATAGTCACGATTTGTCAGCCAAGGGGCTCTGATCCCGCTGGCTCTAATATATATCACTTAAGTGAATATCACTTAAGTTAATAAATTAAAAAATTGAAAATCATTACAAGGATTATATGTTATCCCCCCAAAAAAATGAATATACAAATTTTCTCATCGTTCAAATTTTTAAACTTTGAACAATGAAAATTCCAGTATTTAGCAAACGATTGAACGTAATGAGTGGCTATCACCCTGACAATTTATACGACTAATTTACTGTTTTACAGTCATTCAAAACATAACCTTGGTATCTAGAAACATGTGTGATATTACTGATATCTTTGTGGTTAATTTTCAATGCTGAACTCAAGGGTTAACAACTTGATAAATAATGAAGTAATTACTGCTCTAACCCATGTAGGCTGTCTCATGTCACACACATTTTTGATGTTTTTAATAATTATGGTCAATTTAGGGTCAAAACCAGCGTGTATTCAAAATTTTAATTAACATGTGTTCACTATTGAATTTTAGTCAGCTAAGTTGAGTTTTTCAAATTTCAAATAATATTAAAATTAACAAACTGGCCCGATCAAACCAATCGGATCGTTTTTTTTTCGATACAATTACATTATTTGCCGCTCGATTTTTTCCAATCCGACCCAATCAGCTAAATCAGTTCGTATGGTCTTCCTTAGTTGAGACAAAATCGTTATCCATGTTTTCATTATCAACCCTCAGAGACACAAAACACAGAAGTACCACAGAGGTACACTTGGACATTTTTGACCAAAATAACTTCGAGAGTCGAATGAACAACCTTGTTAATAATTTGAAGCTTTTAGTTTGAATTATTAGACACGAAACTATTCTGAGTTTATTTTGAAAAAAAATTGTTTGCAATACATTTAAATATGTTTTGTTTATTCTGCTTATTCGTTAATAATATTTAACTTTTTCAATTTCCTTTTCGTATTTGTTTCTTTATGTTAAATTTTAGGTATTCCGACAATGAATGGATCGTTTATAGTCATTTTTACATACCAAAACAAAGCCGGAAGTCTCCAATTAAATCTTAATTCGCTTTCCAAATCAAAAGGACCGAACAATGGAAAAGAATCATTCGATGGCTGGGGCAACCAAGGTAAACTTAGACGTTTTATACGCCGCGTATAAACATAATTCATCACATAATTTTCTTTTTTTTTTTGATTTTTTTAATCAAAAGTGACATGCATTTTGGTTTATATATTTTTATGTAAAAGTTAATAATGCGTGGCAAAAATATAAGTCATCCCAAAGTAAAATTGTTTGGTTTAATTGAAAAATCAAGTTTTTATTCAAGTTTTTATCATCATTACAAAAACATAGAATGAAAAATAAAATAATTTTCAAATTTAACAAAGGAGCAATCATTTATAACCTGCAAAGTAAAAAAAGTTTATTTAAGAGGGTTTTGAAAAATTATTCACATTAACGTCAAGACGATTTGAAATTAGGCATTTCAAAAGTCAAATATGGGTATCAATGGTTTTAAATTTTTTGCTCATTTTAAGACGTAGAATTTTTTTCGTTCATTGATTTTTCCAAAAAATATTGATTTGGAGGTCAAATTTTCATGCCTTCGTTTTTGCAGCTCTAATAGGCGTCTAATAAAGAGCTATCGTTGTTTTTCTTCTGCAAACAGGTTCATCGTTTAGTCTATTTTTTGCTTTCTAGCGACCTTTCAGTACATAATTGACCCATAGTTGCTTATATTTTCATGAGAAAGTTGACCCTTCGTATTTTTTTGAGGAGGCTTTCTAGTCTCTACGATAAACTTGGAATTGACATCGAACTTTGACATTACCCGGTTTGCTTTTAATTGAAAAATACCAAACCGAACATACTTAACTTTCGTTTGCAGAAAAAAAAACAATGATTGATCTTAAGTCTACGCCTTTTAGAGCTACAACACGGAAGGCATGACAATTTGACTTTCAAATCGATATTTTTGAAAACATTAACAAAACGAAATAAATCCTACGTCTAAAAATGACCGGGAAAAAATTCTCTACAAGATGGTTTTAAAACATTGATACCCATTTATGACTTTCGGAATTCCTAATTTCAAATTGTCTCCAGGTTGTTAATTGGATATACCAAAAATATCTTAATGTGGTGGACTTAATAAAGATGGACAATATCCTTTTCCAACGGAGCTCCATCTCAAAAACGTTTACTATCTCTATAGCGTGTGTTCGAATCCCACTGATGTTGTCTAAGTGATTGTCTTAGTGATTGCTTGAGTGATTCCAACCGATCAAATTTAGCGGTTCCAATATCAAGCATCCTTGCTTATAATCAAACTCAATACAATCAGTAAGACAACATTAGTGGGATTCGAACACCCGCTATAGAGATATCAAACGTTTTTGAGATGGAGTTCCGTTGGGAGAAGGATATGTTATTTGTTAGATTGAGAAGGATCTCGAAATGAAAATGAAGCGAACGAAACCATAATTGATCAAGTTATTTTAAGGCGCTCATTGTCTACTAAGTAGGTCTACTGAGTACATTATGTAAAAAAATTATTCGAGACCAACAAAGGCAATTTCTCTTGATCAAAACATATAATTGGCAGAAGAATTACTTTCAATCGAGAGAAAATTGGAGCTTTTGGTCTCGAACAATTTTTTTACATACTGTATGTCTACTGAGTAGACTCTACTCATCAACTCAATGTCTGGGCCCTACCTTTTTTTCCTCTAGCACCAAAATAGCATTTATACTACATGTACACAAAAACCAGTCTCAAAAAATGTCACAAATGACCTTCATACAGTTATATTTGACTTATCACTCTAAGAAAGCTTGAATTTATTACGTAACTCTCTACTTTGATCATAATGTGGCCATGGCTTTGTGTACAACAATCAAGGTCGGTTATTGTTTGTCCACACATTTTTCGGAATTCGTGATAGGGATTATGGCCTTAGGATCCGTCCTTGATTGATTGAAAAATCCGGCATTATCGAAGTATATATTTTAACGATAACTTGTTATGTAACGTAGAGAGTCAATCAACATGTACACTCATGTATACTCAGAAATATTTGACAGTGAGCCATTTTCACACATAGGGTGGTTTTTGCGAAAATTTCAAACATTTTTGATTTCTCGAAAAAATTGCAAGAAACACCCTAGTTACACTGTGTTCAACTTTGACCAGACACAATGTACCAAAAAGTCATGATCAGACTAAGTCTTATAGACTCATTTTAAAGCCAAATTTTCTTGTGTTAGATTCATTAAATACTGACGCATCATGGATTTTGACTGTATCAGACAGCTAAAATTCACGAACAAGAAAAGTAAGAAGAATACTTCTCAAACCAAGAAATCGAGAATCAGGAAAAACTTAAGCATTTAGAATTTTATTTCATTCGTGGGTACTTCACTATTATAACGAGCTTGCTGAATGACCTTCTTTGTCTGACGGCACACTTATATGCATTTATGTAACACAAGTTAATAATGTAACACATGGTTGAAGATTTGGTTTCAATCATGTAGTTATAAAATATACATTCCATATCCTTTTCCCAACGGAACTCTATCTCAAAAACGTTTTAAATCTCTATAGCGTGTGTTCGAATCCCACTGATGTTGTCTAACTGATTGTCTCAGTGATTGCTGGAGTGATTCAAACCGATCAAATTAAGCGGTCCCTATATCAAGCATCCTTGCCAATGATCATACTCAAGACAATCAGTATGACAACATAAGTGGGATTCGAACACGCGCTAAAGAGATAGCCAACGTTTTTGAGATGGAGTTCCGTTGCGTAAAGGATATCTGAAAAAGAGAAATTTTGTTCTATAATGCAAATAATTGATAATTGGGTCACGTGAGGATGTTTTAAACGTCATTTGATTCAAATAATGTGTGGAGAATCGATTCTGACAAAAATGACGTGATGCAAATTTCCCGAGAAAAATTTTGAAAATGAAATTTTTTTAATGAATAATGGCGAGAAAATAACAGTCATCCAAAATTGTTTGTATCGATATCCCGTATTCACACGTTTGTCAATATCCCGGCCCTACTATTAACGTTTCCTAATCAGGGCCGGGATATTCACAGAAGTGTGAATGAGGGATATTGCGTAGTTTAATAAATTGTTTTCCAAATTCGAAATAATCTTTTAATATATTTAGTTTCACAAGATACAGAGTATTATTTCACTATTAAAAATGGGCAAGTTTTGGCGAACGGAAAGTGGCAAATGGATATTTTATTCGCGACGGGGATTTCCTTCACATATTGGGGAGACAAACGAATCGGTTGGTTTTTAGATGGATGTTTCACGAAGTTGGGCGGACCGATGGAGAATACTAATGCTGGATGTTGGGGAAAGGGATATATATTCCCAAATCAGCTTTCCACACAACTTGCAACTACTACTATTGTGGCACAATTAGCAATGGGATCAAAAATTTGAGATGTTTTTTCTGAATTTGTTTTTTTTTTAAATGTTAATGACAAATAATCATTATTAATACTCATATCCCCTATTCACATTATTGTGAATATCCATGCCATACAGTATGGTAAATCTTTTTGAGCACATTACCGTCTTCACAATTTTCTTAATAAGAATTTAAATCAAAAAATATCCAAATTTTGAGAAACTATTTCGAAAACCAAAATATTTAAGAGATAAAACTTATCAATTAAGCATCCCTATAAGATATCCACTATTCACACGTTTGTCAATATCCCGGCCCTGATAAGGAAACGAAGTGTGTTTTTAAGTAGTATGGGCCATTAATTGATAACTTTTATCTCTTAAATATTTTAATTCTTATTGAAAACTATTTGGTTTTCGAAAAAGTTTCTCAAAATTTGGATATTTTTTGAATTAAATTCTAAATAAGAAAATTGTGAAGACGGTAATGTGCTCAAAAAGATTTACCTATTTTTTGCCTGGACTTATTCAGGCACAAAATTGAACGAATATTGTCTAATTTTTGTAATTCAAGTTTAATTCGATAATCGTCCGATGAAAAATGGGGAACAAAAACTGTATGATCCTCTAGCGTCCTCAGCCGGCATAATTGACCGATAGTTACTTAAAACGCCATTTAAATTTAAGTTCATCGATTATTTAGGTTCAATTTCGACATAATCTAATGTGATTGGAGATAAATCAAAATAAACTTATATATTTATTCTAAACAACGTTTCGCAGGATGCATTATCAAGTTTTTGAATGAAATAATGTTTGAACGTTTCAAGACTTCAAAGATTTTGAAGTCTAGAGTTGAATAAATTTTGTGTGGACAGAGAAAATTCTATTTTTTTGGCCCACATTTAAAATAGTAGAAAGCTTTTATGTTTAATTTACTTATTTAGCGAGGGTCGGTGTATTCGAATGAAATCCGCCACGGCTTTACAAAGGTCTTCGTATGTTTTAAACTATTTATGTAGTTTTTAAATGGTCTATTAAAAATTCGTCTTTAACTTTTGTGCGACGATGAGGTCCAGCTTTAGGTGAGATATAAATTTTTTCTTCCCTTAAACCCCCCCCCTCCCTCCTTTTAAAATCCCTTAGAATTTTCTCTGCCCTCACGAAATTTATTCAACTCTAGACTACAAAATCTTTGAAGTTTTGAAACGCTAAAACATTATTATATTCAAAAACTTGATAATGCATTCTGCGAAACGTTGTTTAAAATAAAGATATAAATTTTAATTATGGCCACCTCAAAAGAAAAATCAAAGTTATGTACTGTACCAGACGATATCGAATCGGTTAAAAATTGAAACAGCTCTTCTGGTCTTTATATGATGAAAATTGGCTAGATTGATTTTGTAGTCGACCAGTAACCATTTCCCGAAAATATCACCAAATGCCAAATTTAGCGTTATCTAATGAGCAAAAAATAATATCCGTAAATTTTCTTAAAAATTGCTATCTTAATTTTTCTAAATTCTAGCTTTTCCCAGAAAT
Organism: Oikopleura vanhoeffeni; assembly: GCA_004367855.1. NCBI lineage: Eukaryota > Metazoa > Chordata > Appendicularia > Copelata > Oikopleuridae > Oikopleura > Oikopleura vanhoeffeni. The sequence goes on from SCLH01005479.1 coordinate 10,481, forward strand.
GCTCCACACCTCGGCCACTCTAAGCAAATCATTATCTTTTTTGTTTGAATGAGTTTAGGCAAGAGAAAATAACAAAGTTTAATTGAACACATAAACCTCTCAATCAGAGAAAACAAGAATCATTAAAACGGTGATCTTATACGCTGATTGAATATTTGTCTGATTAATTTCTTGTGGTGGGCATCCTTATTGATATCCCCTATTCACACTTTTGTGAATATCCTGGCCATGATAAGGAAAAGGAGTGTGTTTTTAAGTATAAGGGCCGGGATATTCACAAAAGTGTGAATAAAGGATATAATTTACTCGTTCGACTGACTCAATAATTAATAATTTAAAACTATTTTTTCATTATAAAAACCACTTTGAACAATATGAATTTTATTTGACCACGTTTTTGTTGTGAAGAAAGTTTTTAGGAATTCGTTGTCTGTCAGACTTAAACCAGGTTATCATGTCTGAATAACCGCAAATTTACACATAATAAACGATTATCATCTGAATACCAGACGGCAATTTGTCGACCACAATAAATATTACCAACCTGAGGTCAAGCTTATATGTTTCATGTTTAAGATTATGAGTCACAACGTGCAAGAAAACATTGATTTTGCAATGAAATTTCTTTGAAACATTTCTTGAATTTGAGATCCACAAAAATTTTCATTTCTTTCTTGCCTATGATTTCAAGGTGAATTAAGTGACAGAATTTCATTTAATTAGATAGTTTTGCGGTTTTATGTTCTCAATAGGTGAATATATCCCTTTATCACACTTTTCTAAAAAATCCCATCCCTACTACTTAAAAACTCACGACGTTTGCTAATCAGGGCCGGGATATTTACAAAAGTGTGATAAAGGTGTGATTTAACTAGTGATATTCGTGAAATTGTGCTTTAACGACGCTACAAATTCATTGGAATAGTTGTCAAAAAAAGTATATAAATTATGTGAAAAAGCCCGTATGAAAATTGCACATGAATGAAAATGTTGACATCGTGTGTAAAATTTCTTGATTCTTGCTCCAAGATTCGAAAAATATACACACAATGTCAAAATTTACATTTATTCGCGCAATAACGATTTGTACATTTCCCCTCCTGATTTAAAATTCTCATTTCGAAACCCTTAAAAAGTCACGTATTATCCAGATGATTTGGCCATGGCAAGAGATTTGAATGAAAATCAAGAAAAATATTTGTAAGTTAATACGATTTATAATCCGAGGACTAGAAGTTCAAGTCTAGAACTTTAATTATTTTAAATCGAATTTTGATCTATTTTTGGTTGCGTCAATTTTTGAAGTATGACTCATACTGTATGAGTCATACTGTATGACCAACAACGTCTCCAATATAATTACTCCAAGAAATATGTTGCCCTTTCAAATGCTTACTAAACGCTTAATCAACTTGTTTGAAAATAGCAAAGTAATTGACCAATCTCCTTGATTTGAGTTGAGAATCAGAAGATTTTAAGAATTTAAAAAATGAAGCTATAGAAAAAATTCACGGCTTTTCGAAAGCTCAACTTTCACTTTGTTTATCATAAGCATTAGTTTGCCAACCAATTTTTTTTTCTTTGCGGAAGTCTAAGAGTTAAATTTTAAAATCGATTTTCAAAAATGAAAGAAATATCACTTTGAGTTCTAAAAATTGTAGTGTATAGAAAAAACTTCAGTTTGCTGCCTGACACTTATAAATGGTTGGTTTTCCACACTTTCCTTGGTTGTTTATTTATATTTATTATATTTAATTAACATATTGATTTATATATTTTTACATATATATTTTACATTTAATTTACATATTTTTGTATATATTGAGTTTGCTGAGTTTTTGATTAAAATATTAATTTATAAAAGTACAATTATAATTGATTAAGGAAAAAACGTGATCATTTTCGAGATTTGGTCATTCGAGATGGACATTCACAGACTCCTTCTGGAAAAATACGAAGCCCGAAGTACAATTCTGGTCTAAGTCATTTATTTTACAACGACTTTTTCTCATTTGAAAAATTTCTAACTATGACCAATGAATTTATCCGTGAGCGATTCGTGGCCCGCCAAAAACAAGCTCGAAATCATCAAACTCGAGTTAAAAGAAAAATGTGGCAACTTTGTAGATTTAGTAAAGCCGAATGCCCAACAGATTTGGAAAAATCAACTATTCGGGAAATTCAACTGGAACTGATAGTATAAATTTATTATGAAAATTAAAAAAATGAAAGATCTCGAAAAATTGCTACATGTCACATACTATTTTGTTGATTTTAATATATCATCAACCCTCGGCCTTGATTACGGTGTTATCGGGTTTTCAGCATTGGAAATCTACGACAGTTAAAGAAAATGAAAAAGTACATTTTATCCAGAATTTTTCAAATATCAAAAAAAAAATTCAAAAATTTCAAAATAAGTCACCAAATTAAAATGACACATTTGAATTCAAGACAAATTAAATTCTGAAGTTAATCACAGCCAATGGTTGATGATCGATATAG
>SCLH01031955.1:0-10072 GCA_004367855.1 Oikopleura vanhoeffeni
AGCTTAATTTTGAAAATATTTTTAAATAGACAATATTACTCAAAAACTCGCCTTCAGGGTAAATTGACCCAAAGAAATTCAGAAACGTAGTTGGAAATTTTCAAAAATGACTTCAGGCTGTCCTAGGCTTTCGTGTGAAGCTGAAATTTAAAAATATTTTGAAATTAACATAGAAACTCAGAAACTTGCATTGACGGTGAATCGACCGAAAGAAATTCAGACATATGATTTCAAATTTTCAGACATTGCCACAGGCTGTCCTGAGCTTTATATGGGTACCTTCAACTTCGTCTTAAGAGACCTAGGGAAGTTGTTTGAGACGCTCAATAACCAAAATCAAGGTATTTGCATATCGGATTTTTTCATCGAAAGTATTATTTTTGTATCCCACGTAAAATTTTAATTCGAATTACGAACTGAAATGTTTGAAAAGCAGACCATGTAGTTTAGCACTGGAAAGGGGGGAGTACAAAAGATCGAATTTCATAAAATCAATAATTTGAGATATGCAAAAAAATTGCAAGAACCGACTTTGTGGAACAATTATAAACAACTAAAGAGCTTAGATGACCACAGATTGTGCCAAAAGTGATTTCATAATTTGATGGTATAACCGACATCACGGTATTCAAATTTCGATAATTTTGCTGATTGGTCGAAAAATAAACTTGCTAGAAGTACTTTTTGACCCCGGAAATGAAACCGCAGGGACAAAGAATACTTGAAAACAAACTTTTAAAAGTTTTCCCAGATCAGAAAATGGGTACTTAGAAATCTCTGAATGAGAAAAATTATTCATTTTCTTATTCAAAAATCAGTTATTTAGCATTCATGTGAGAGACTTACTTTCAAAAAAGATCAAGAACTCACTTTCAAAAATATAATTTGCTGATTGCTGATTTGTCGAAAAAAAAAGTTGCGCGAAAGTCTGAAACAAAACGGCAAGATAAAATGAAACCGCAAACACAAATTTTACGAAACTTCCCAATATTTTTTACCAAATATTGCCTATATTATATCCATTATGATGCCCGAGTAACTCAAATATCATATTTGGCTGTTAAAATAATAGGGAATAAGATATTTAAGTTACTCGGGCATCATGATCGATATAGGTATTTAGCAGTTTTGTAAAAGACCATCATTAAAAAAATACAATGTAACATTCTGAACGAAATAGATATTTTTCTTTATTTTCCAGCAAAAAATCTTAATTATGGCAAATTGCTGATTGGTAAAAAAAATTAAGTTGCTCATAAATCACTTTATGAGACAAGAGAACAATTATGTGAACAATCAGAAATTCTGCAACAAACAGTTCAGAGCCGTCAAAAATGAAGAAAGTTATCACTTTGTAAAGCGAAGTGACTTCAAACAGACGGACCCTTAGGACGGCGTTGACGACAGAAAAGCTGCCAAAATGATTTTGAGTGGACACTTTTTTCCAAAGTCAGAAATCTAATGATCTTGTCCGTCTGCGCTTTCGCAGCATTATCATTAATCATTTTTTAGTCAATCTTGCCGTCCTTGTCCGAATGGCCTTAGACGACATTATCATAAATCATTTTTTTAGTCAATCTTGCCGTCCTTGTCCGAATGACCTTGGACGACATTATCATTAATCATTTTTTAGTCAATCTTGCCGTCCTTGTCCGAATGGCCTTGGACGACATTATCATTTTTGAGTCAATCTTGCCGTCCTTGTCTGAATGGCCTTGAACGACATTATCATTAATCATTTTTTGAGTCAATATTGCCGTCCTTGTCCGAATGTAACAAAATCGTTATATTATAAAGCTATAATAGATTGGAAAATTAACAACTTGTCTCAGTGGCAGTCAATAGTCAAATAATCCACGTTGAATAAATTGACTCATCACTTCCGGTCTGACCGGAAATAACATCTGAAATGAGCTCATAATCGGCCGAAGTCCGATTAAAGGTGCTTTTATGTTTTTGACTCAAATTTTTTTGAAATGAAATAATATTTTTCAACATCATATTGGCCGATAAAAAGTTTTTTCAATAAACTGATTCCTAAATAGACCGATCGACGACAATTTGAATTTATCAACTTGATAAAATGAGAGTGTCTTCTTTGTACATGCTCTTAAATCGTCTCAAGTTTGTTTGAGAATAATTTACAATATGAAATTTAATCAAATGATGATCATAGACATAAGTTTTTATAATGGATGTTTATTGACAGAAAATATTATAATTGAAAAAACAAGGTGTAATAAAGTGATAAAAAGAGAATGTTCTCACCAACCAACCCCTTTCTCCTCCAAAAATCTTTGATTCAGAGTGCTACCAAAGACAATTAACCTGCAATTTAGGTAATTAAAAAAAAGAGTCGAATTGTGGTAACATTTGTCGCAAAAACTTTTATTGACAAGATTATTCATTTACATGTCTAAAATTTAATCCAAAATATTAATAGCCTTTGAAGCCAACTGTTATGATGTAGAGTGACTCTCAGGGTTTTAACGTCTACATTGGCATGTGCCCTATAATGCCAATGTGTAAGTTAAAAAGGAAAGTTACTTTCATGATACATTGGTTCAATAGATCACTTATTAATGTTCCAGATTTTAAGACAAGTTAAAATAAGCTTGAGAATGAAAGCTTAGTGTAACAAAATGCTTCAGCGAATTCAGTACAAATACGGTTAATTTCAAAAACAAATAATTTTCCAATTTAATTCAAAATATGAATAGCAAAATGGAAAAAAATGTCATAAGCTATAACAAGAGAAAGTTCCCACCAACCAACCCCTTTCTCCTCCAAAAATCTATGAATTACAGTACTCACATATACAATTAACAAGCAATTTAGGTTAGTGAAATGAAAAGTCGAATTGTGTTAACATTTATCGCAAAAACTTTGATTGACAAGATTATTCACTTACATATCTAAATTTTAACTAAAACTCTAAAACTGAATCCAAAATATTAATAGCCTTTGAAGCCAACTGTAATGATGTTAAGGAACTCTCAGGGTTTTAACGTCCACATTGCCATGTGCCCCATAATGCCAATGTGTGAGTTAAAAAGAAAAGTTACTTTCATGATACATTGGTTCAATAGATCACTTATTAATATTCCAGATTTTAAGACACGTTAAAATAAGCTTGAGAATGAAAGCTTAGTGAAACAAAGAACTTCAGCGAATTCAGTACAAATATGGTTAATTTCACAAACAAATAATTTTCCAATTAAATTCGAAATATGAATAGCAAAATGCCAAAAATTTCATAAGCTATAACAAGAGAAAGTTCCCACCAACCAACCCCTTTCTCCTCCGAAAATCTATGGATTACAGTACTTACATAGACAACCAACAAGCAATTTACGATTTTAAATTAAAAGTCAAATTGTGGTAACATTTGTTCCAAAAACTTTCATTGACAAGATTATTCACTTACATGTCTAAAACCTAATCCAAAATATTAATAGCCTTTGAAGCCAACTGTTATGATGTAAAGTAACTCTCAGGGTTTTAACTTCTACATTGCCATGTGCCCTATAATGCCAATGTGTAAGTTAAAAAGGAAAGTTACTTTCATGATACATTGGTTCAATAGATCACTTATTAATATTCCAGATTTTAAGACACGTTAAAATAAGCTTGAGAATGAAAGCCTAGTGAAACAAAATGCTTCAACGAATTAAGTATAAATACGGTTAATTTCACAAACAAATAATTCTCCAAGTACGATTTAACTCAAAATATTAGTAGACAAAATGCCAAGACAAAAATGTCATAAGCAATACCAAGAAGAAGTTTTCACCAACTCACCCTTTTTTCTCCTAAAATCCCTGAATTACAGTGCTCCAATAGACCACGAACCTGAAATTTACGTTATTAAAATGTAGAGTCGAATTCTAGTGACATTTGTCGCAAAAACTTTCATTGACAAGATTAGTCACTTGCATGTCTAAAACTTAATCCAAGATATCAATAGCCTATGAATGCCAATTTGTTAGTTGAAATGAGAAGTTACTTTCATGAAAAATATGCTAGAGAATAAAAGCTTAATAAAGCAAAATGTTTCAGCGGATTCAGCATAAAAACGTTTTATTTCGCAAACAATTGCGCTGATTGGCTTAATTAAGCCTATTGTCGGATAATACAAAGAGAAAACATACTCAGACAATCCTTCAACCCCCAGTTGCACGTGATGTTCTAGTACGTACCAGCACGAGTGTGTTTCAAATCACACCATGAGTCTATTTTCCTCAAAAAATAAAATTTCAGAAATTGAGTTAATTTATTATGGTGTTTGCATGCTCAAAATTTTGTTTGAAATTCAAAAATATTTCTTATTTTGGGAACACACATATGAGTTGTTTTTCCAATCGAAACAAGGCTTAGTCTCAAGTTTTACATATCAGTTAATCAAGTCAAATTAACGAGATAAATTGTATTCTTATCTAAAATTATCGATTGTCAACCGGTAAGATAGACTTATTTGAAATTTTGCACCACCAGGTGGTGTCGGATAACAAAACAAATTATTCAGACATTTTGGCTTTAAAAACTGCCCTATATATTTATAGTTTCAAATTTTGTCTCAGTCACGAGAAAGAAGAAAATTGCTTTTTCCGCTGGCTAAAATCATACTTCTTCAAAATACGTTTGCTCTCTGTGATATAAATCACACTTTTGCAAGTGTGGTTTAACCCTTGTGAGCATAAAAAAATGGTTCCGCCAAAGCGCTAGAGCCAAATTTGTGGCTCTACTTTGAATGTTGTTTACAGAAAGCTAAAGGCAGTTGGAATTTAAATTTTTTTCTGCGTAAGGAAGTTGAAACGTAATATTTTTGCATCCGACATTTCATATTATAGAATTTTTAATTCCAGAAAATATAGTGAGAAAACCAAGGTATACTATATCACGTGAAACACGGCCATAGTTGACTTCACAAGTTACACTGCTGTCGAAAACGATGCACAAGTATTTGGCCTACGTCTTAGTGTTGTCCGCTTTGATTTATATCTTATAAATCAAAATTAATTTATAAATAAGTCAAAAATTTTCATGGAAAAAGTATGACTTTTGATGAAAAATGTTTATTTTTCCCTATGAAAGCAGATTATTACACTTTTTCTATTATTTTCAACTAAATATGGTAATGAAGTACAACTTTGGAAGATAATATCTGCCCCTAGATAGCAATAAATTTTTATTTTAACTGTTATGCATGAACAAAACATTCTCGTAAAAACTGGCTTTTCTCACATTTGTATTTTTTGTATAGTTCCGAAATATTTTTTCAGGAAGTGAAAGATAGGCGAAATCCTAATGAATCAAAACCCCGTATAACTGGAAAACATTCGAAAAAAGCTTCAATTATTTTTTGGGAACCGAATACAAATTCTTCATATTGTGTTTTAAAGAAAACATTCTACGACCCGTTTTTTGCCTTTTTTGAATGATTTTAGGTATTCTTGAGCTACAATTGTGGCTCTGTGCTCACAAGGGTCAATATTTTTATAATTTTTTTATATTTTTTATTATTTTTTTATAATTTTATATTTTTTTAATACTTTTATATTTTTATTTTAAATAATTTTAACTTTGCTGATTCGCTGAACTACCCGTCTGTCTACCGTTTTCCTACTACCCTAAAACGCATGACGTATATGCCTCTCAAATCAAAACATATACGAACTATTTATTCTCTTGTAAAATAGATTATTCAGAAAATAGTCTACAAACGGTTAATTTCAGCAAATAGCAATAGTTCTTTGATGGATTATAGTTCTTTACTTACAGAAATTTTAATGAGTTTCTTCAATAATTTTTCTCCTTCCAATCTGTCCATAGAAACATCAGTTATGGCATCCACGTTCTGTATACTAGTGAAAAAATATTCCGTGAGTACTTTTACGAAAAAACTTTTCGAAAGTTGATTTCGATGACTTATCCAGCTTCTTTCCATCTTCTTCCATTCGACATAACAATCGCCAAGTTCTTCTATGTTAGAAGGAATCATTCCTGGATTCATGCACAACAAATACTTTTCTTCTTCTATTTTGTTGTTTCTTTGTTTTTCCTCCAGCAAATGAACTTCCATTTTTTCTAACCTTTTTTCTTCCAACACACTCTTTTCTTGGTCAATATTTGCGATAACTTTTCCTCTTTGATTTATCGCCATCGTCAGAATTGCTTCCCAGTTTTCTTTTTGCGTTAGTTCTTCCAAAGCATGATTGTTTTTTAAGCATTGAAATGCGCTAAGCGTAGATGGATTCATGTTGAATTTCGTCAGTTCTGCTTGTTTAAGACATCCAAACAATCTTTCGATCCCACAGTTGGTTGTCATGACATAATCTTCCTCTTCACTGTCAGTACTTTGTTCTACTACTATGGATTGAAGATACGATAAACATTCTGTTACCCCCCTTTTCAGAATATCCTTGAGTTTAGTCGTATAATCATCATTCAAATGCATTTCTATTTCCAGAGCCAAGAGATAATAGATATTTGTTTCATCATCTATTCTTGCATTATTTAGTAGATCTTTTAATGGACACGGTGAAAGCATAATTTTATCAGTTACCTCTCTAAAATCATCGAGTGCACTTTTCAACTCTTTTTGAGTACACTTTTCTGCTAAAACTGTCCAAAGAGGACAGACAAGACATCGAAATGCTAGAGACATGCTACCAATTTCGACTAAAACCGATAACTTTGCAGTTCTCATTGATAAAATCAGTGATCTATATTCCCCGCTGTGCATTTCTTCTAGGAAATTTAGAATATTACTATAATGTAAACAAAGTACTGCACTATTTTCGCACATAGCATGGAACCGTGAGCCTATTTCGATCTTGAAGTAAATTGACTTTTTACTTTTGCCATAACATAAAATTTCACATTTATGTTTTTTGCACCAATCCCGAAACTCAGTAGACAAACTTTTTTTTATTCCATGTAATGTGTGACAACCAAAAATATGTGGTATTTTTCGTTGTATAGTGATGTTTTTCTGCTGCACGGCCTTAAATAGTTTTTTCTCTGCATTAAGCGTGAAATGCATGAAACAAGGTAATGATGGTCTACGTTTAGGGAAAACTTTATCAAACATATCAGAAAGAAGATCGTTGATTTTCTGAGCTGTTCTTGCATTATCTGACATGAATCCATCTGTTTTACTACAGAACTCGATCCATGCATTACTGCCATCATCGATGATAGATTTGAGATGAGCATAAATGGCATCCGCTACTGTTTCACTATCTTCAGCTGATGTTTTGAAAATAGAAATAGCGCATGTTCTACCTCTTTGATCAACCATAATCACACCTGTTGCATGCGCCAAGTTCTTTTTTGAAACCCCGTCATGCGCTAGCATAAGTGATTCACTATCTTTACAAAACTGTCTCACAAAGTAATGGTGTAACGCAATACAATTGAGAGTCTGTTTTCTCATATTACGTGCTGTTGGTAATAGTTTGAAAGCTTCAGATGAAAAAATTCCAAAAGCGTTTTGAAAAAGATTGAATACACTATGAGCTTGATAACTACTTAAATTTCCCTCGACCATTAATAGCATGATGACCTCTTGCAACTTTAGTGACACCAAATTTCGTCCACATTTTGTATTTTCCCGTACCATAAACAAATCGTTTGGATTTTCTGACTGCTCAACCTCTTTCTGTTTCTTGATTTCCGGCTCGTAATCTGAACTTGTCTGCGAAATTAAAGAAAGCGTAGATACCTGTGAAGATATGTTGTTTTCTTGTTCAAGACGTTTAAACTCTGCGAGTTTTTGTCTTAAAGTTTCGTTGATGTCTTTAACGAAATTAAGGTCTGATTTATTTCGTGACCCAGCAACAAACGACTTGATTTCAGAGACAATAGAATCCAAATCTTCTATTTCTTGATTTATTTGTGGACATATGCCGAACTGATTTTCTTCGGTAACTTCAATTACTTCGTTATCGTCGAGAACTCCACTGTCTTCGACAACCAATGACGGGGATTCTTTTGTTTTTTTGTTTCTGATTGAACCTCTAGCACTTCTTTTGAATGTTGTTTGAGAGCAGTCTACCCAAAATTCTTCTGTTGTTTGAAACAAAAGACTTTTGATATCATTATAAACCTGCATTTTTTCTACCTTAAGATTCGCACCAGGTGGAAAAATGAGCTGTTTTTCTTGTGACACTTGTTCTATATTTGTATAAACCAAAGCTCTGTACTTCGTGATGCTTCCAACGTTTTTTTTTAAATGAACCACTAAACCATCATCGTGTTTTTCGTTGATGGATTTTAGATACAGATTCATCATATCTGATTTGTACAAGAAGCCAGTAGAATGGTGAGAAACCGCCATGGCACAGCAAGATTCAGATTAAAAAAAATAGTTGAAGCCGGATAAAATTAGACCACAATGATCAGAACACACCAAGCGTCACAACAAGTACCGATTTCTTCAACAACCAAACTGCCCACAGAAAATCACTTACAGAAATTTTCACACAACAAGATTTAAATTAAAAAAATTGGTTAACCCAAATACAAAAAGAATAAACTTTACAGGCCACAACAACCACGAATTTCCACAATAACCAAAATCACCACAGAAATTGACCGTCAAAAATACAAGCTTCAGCACAACATGATTTCGATTAAAAAAATTAGTTTTAACCAATAACAATCAGACTATAGTAATCATACTATAGTAAACAAACTACAACAACCGGTACAACAACCACAAATTATCGCAAAAACCAAACTTACAACATAAAATAACTGCCAGAAACACAAGTTTTACCCAAATATTATTGTAATCGATGACTTAAAGTTAAAATTCAACACAGCAAGATTTAGATTGACAAAATTAGATTTTATCCAATACAATCAGACAACAGTGATCAGAACACAACAACAGGCACAGCGATCACGGATTTTTACAATAACCAAACTGACCTAATAAATGTTTGCCAGAAACGCAAGAATCAACCAAATATTTTTAATTTACAATCAAACGACTAAAAAACACACGGCACGTCAAAAACAATTTTCAGCACCAACAAGACCAGGTCAATTTTGTTTCAACAAAATAAAGTTGAGTCCGCAATCTATAGATAAAGTTTTGATTTGCTTCAGTTAAAACTGCGACTTGAAACTTTGACGCTATGAATGAAGAATGACAATCAATCTACAGATTTGATTTAATCAATGTTCAAATTGGTATTATATGAACAAAAAGTCGAAAATGAAGAAAGTGATGATCGTTAATATTCTCTTTTTATAGTTATTAACTAAACCTTAAGTAAGGAATGAGTTCAAAGTTGAAATTTGCTGTAGAGCCAGTTTTCTGTAGAGCGAGGAAGATCCAATTTCTACTTTTTTTTCTTGAATAAAGATGAGAATAATTATAAAATATATTTTATTATTTCACTTAATTAAGAAAAAATTGACCAAACGCAAATAAAAATGAAAACTTTCATTTAGGCCTAGTGTTTTGAAATAGCTGCATTTTAGTTTAACTGGAAGTCAATTATCGCAGTGTCTATAAAATGATCCGATTTCACTGAAAGCACCCTCAAATTAAACCCAGTGCACAACTTATAAGCTTATTAAAATCAAGGTTTATGTATTTTTCTCTAAAAAAAACAAAAACTCGAAAAAATAATTCCGAGAATTTTTGGAAAATATCGATTTTGATGATAATTTTTGAAAATCAGAAAAAGTGATAAGCAGTTTTTCAGTTTATTTTTGCAGGGTATATTTGAGGGTATTTTCGGTACAATAGGATGCAAATTACTTTGGAGCCCCTCCGAAAATCGACTTCAGATTGAAAAAAAACAGCATTTTTTTAATTACGATAAAAAATACCCCTTTAAGGGGGTACTTATCGCTGGTTTTATAAAGCCTAAGGGACAATATAAATGCTCAAAAATGACCCAAGGTGTAAACAAAGTGAAATACGGACCAAATCATCAAAAAACATTTTCGAAATTCACGCGTTTTTCGATTTTTTTCTAAGTATTTTCCTCAAAATCAAGTTAAAAAATAACGTTTGCTTTAAGGGCCTCGGTGCATTTTGACAGATACCGAT